>VMDO01018303.1:0-42534 GCA_007922755.1 Pedetes capensis
CCAGTTATCTGGAAATCTATCACATGGAAGGAGGAGAATATATTTTTATAACTCTAGAGAATGAAAGCTGACCAAATAAATATAAAATAATTCTCATCAGGTTCATTAGGGTCACTTAAAGAAAAACTTATTAATCTCTTAAAAATATAGTGAGCTACTTTATATGGTAATTGTCAAGTGACAGTTGTCACCAGGAGAGTTTAAGCCTAGAGCCCTAGTATTTGTGAGACTGAAAAATCATTGGTGAGCCAATGGAAAGGCTGAGATAAGGAGTGAACACAAAGATCCCCCAAGCACAAAGACAAAGATCAGCTACCAAGAATCAATTGGCCGGAAACCATATTGACATGGACAAATTCCAAAAGCCTTATTGAGACAGGTCAGGTTGCCAAGAATAACTAAAGAGGTCAGAAGTTAAAACTTAGCACTGATACAGAAGAGACTCCAACTGGTTGGAGTAAAAAGGACTGACATCCAAAAGGAAATTTAAGGGTCCAGAAAAGAGAGGTCTACTAGTTAGATTGAATTAGGCTATGTGGAAGTAAAAGATTAATCCTTATATCTCAGTGATTTAACATAACAAGATTTCTTTCTTTTTCTGAGGTACTTGGTATTGAACCCAGAGCCTCACACATGCCATACCTCCAGTCCCCTGCCACCTTTTGTTTGTTTTGAGGCAGGGTCTTGCTAAATTTTGTAGGATACCTCTAGCCTCAAACTTGTGATCATGCTACCTCAGCCTTCTGAGTCACAGGGGTTGCCAGAGTGTTCCAGAGCACCCATCAAAGGTTTATTTCTTAATCAAAATGCATGTCTCAATGCAAAGGGAGCTTATAGCCCCATCTGTTTCACAGTCATTCTGGAGCTCAAGTCACAGAAACTGCACCCCCATATAACTTTCATTTCGATTACAGTTTACTCTAAGGTCTCTGAATATAAGAAATATGAGAAGGAAATGGCATATAGACCCTTAAGTGTTTTAGAACCACAGTGAAGCTTCACCTCTGTTCACATTTCCTTTGGCCAGAACTCAGCCACAAGCCCTAGCCCAACTACAAGGGATGCCTGGAAGTGGAAATGGGAGGAAATGGACATTCTGCGAACTCTCTGCTGCAGGAAGGTGTGCTGCCCAGAGGCCAGACAGAACTGTTTCTATGTCCAAATAGAGGGGCTTCAAACATTTTAAAGTATCAGCTTACTCTCCTATAAGGTCCTCTTTCTCCAGCCATTAAACATGTTCTAAATTCCCAACATGGTGAATTATCATAATTTGGGCATCCATAAAGAAACTAGGAATGGTCAATATCCAAACAAACACACAAAACAAAGCAAAAACAAACAAAAATTTCTGGCAAGGATATGGAACAACAGTAATCTTTATTTATTGCTAATGGAAATGCAAAATGGTACAGTTATATTGAAAGATAATTTGGTAACTTCTAATAAAAGTAAACAACTCTTATCATATGATCCAGTAGTCGTGCTCCTTAGTATTTACTCAAAAGAACTGAAAAAGTTATATCCACACAAACACTGGCACATGGATGTTTATGGTAGCTTTATTCATAGTTGCTAAAACATGGAAGTAACCAAGATGTCTTTTGGTGGGCGAATGATAAAGAACTGTGGTTCATCCAGACAATGATATATTATCCAGGAACAAAAAGAAATGAGCTATCAAGCCAGAAAAGATATGGAGGAAATTTAAATATGTATTATTCAATAAAAAGAAGCCAATCTACAAAGGCTCTGTACAGTATGATTCCAATGATAAGACTTTCTGGAAAATGCAAAACCATGGAGACTGTGAAAGTACTAGTAGTTGCCAGGGGATAACAGAGAGGGAGGGTTTACTAGGCAGAGCATGTAGGACTCTTAGGGCAGTGAAACTATTCTGTAGGATACTACAATAGTGAATACATGTCATTATGCATTTGTTAAAACCCATGGAGTGCACAACAGCAAGAGGGAAACCCTAATATAAATTATGGACTCTGGGTGATAATGATATGTCAATGTAGGCTCATTGATTGCAACAGATGGACCACTCTAGTATGGAATATTGATAGCAGAGGAAGCTATACCTATGTATGGGGGTGTGGGCTTTTATGGGAATTTTCTACTTTCCACTTGATTTTGCTGTGAACTCAAAATACCTCTAAAAAGGAAAGTTAATTAATAATTTTTTAAAAAGCAGCTAAGGATGTTTCTCTTCAATAAGGTAGCCAAAAGGACATATTTCTTTGGTAGGAAGTGAAACAGATGACCTGTAAAGTACCTTCTAACCCTGATGTTCTCTGATTTCAATGCTTTTCTGGTATCGGAGGTCACTGACTCTTAGTGAAGGAAGAGATTTTAAAGGTCAACCAATGGATGAATTCTTCCCTCTGCAGTATGACTGCTAAAAGGTTATCTAGTCTGTGCTGAAAGATCTTCAGAGAATGGAAATTTGCTGTCTCCTAAATTAACTCTTTCAGTAGCTGCTTGAATCACTCTGCCTGAAATGTGTCCTCACCCTGAAACACCTGTCTCCCCATAGTTCCTGCCTATTTGATATATCCATAGCAATCAGAAAGACAGTGGTGTCTGGAGGAAAATCTCATATCTGTTCGAGAGAATCACACTATTAAGTGTGAAGCCTTTGCTAGAGAGGGGAACACTGGAAGGAAATGAGGAAGGGATCAGCAACAACCTCATAGCTCCAGAGAGAACAGCAAGCTGAGATCAAAGTGACTTTGAGATCATGGAGGAAAAAGGCAACGTCCCAGTTTATGTGCTGGGGAGGTTATCCCTGTGCAGGACCATAGGCAAGTCTGGGCAAATAACATACTCATTTGTTCATGTCAAGGTCATCATCGCTTTGATGGACATTGACTTTATGTCAACTAAACATCTTTAGCCTATCTATAGCCATAGCCCTGTGGCATCAGATCCTGTCAGATCTTGGAAACTAAGCAGGGTTGGGCTGGGTTAGTACTCAAATGGGAGACCGCCTGGGAACACCAGGTGCTGTAGGCTTGGGAGAAGGACCCAACAACCCACTCCCAAAAATCAATTGCCATTGAAAACCCTATGAACAGCAGAGAAGCGCTGACAATAGTGTTTCACCTGTTGTACCTAGGGTGATTATGAATCGAACACCAACTTGAAAGCACCTAACAACAACAACAACAACAAACATCCTTAGAGCCTGGGGTTTAGTTCAGTTGGTGGAATGCTACTATGAACCCTCTGAGGCCCTGGGTTCAATCTCCAGCACCACAAAAATGGAAGGAGGAGCTGGCAGCCCACTCCCAAAATAATTCTGAAATAGTCAGCCAATGAAAACCCTGTGATTTAGCACAGAAGCACTGACATAGTGCTGGGCCTGGTACAGTGTCAGGGAGTGTTTTGTTCCGTTGTGCATAGGGTCACTATGAGTTGTACTTGATTTGATAGCTCCTAACAACAACAACAACCAACCTTAAGGGCAAGGGTTTAGCTTACTTGGTACAGTGCTATTCTATGCATTCTGAGGCCCTCGGTTTGATTCTCAACACTGCAAAAATGGGAGACCTGGCAGCCCACTCCTAAAAAATCCTGAAACGATCAGCAATTGAAAACCCTATGAAGAACAGAGAAGCACTGCTGTAGTACCACGCACTGTATAGTGTTAGGGAGTGTTTTGTTCTTTTGTACACAGCGTTGCTATGAGTCAGGCCTGACTTCACGGCACTTAACAACAACAACAAACATCCTTAAGTCATACCATCCTCAAAAGTGTGTTCTAAACTGTTGTAGACAGAAAGGCCTATCTTCTCAGCAGTTCATGACCTTGAATAAAAAGTACAAAAGAATTCTGCCAAATCAAGTGGATACTTCTATATCTCTATTGCACTTGGTATTTTTTTAATATCTAACACTGCTAAATCCTTTTCTGTGACATTGTCCCCTTTCTTATTTTAGCCTCTTATTTTTTGCCAATTTTCTGTTAATACATTCTCTTCTTTCCTAATGATGATGGTTATGCCGAAACTCAATCCCAGTGCTGTTATCTTATAGGAAACACCTTTGTTAGGTAATCTACACACTCCCACAGCTATATGTACACTCATATGTTTATGAATTCCAACAGTGTATTTCATCTATGAGTCTCTCTCTTGATTTTCAGACTCATTTTACTTGAACAGGCCACAAAACAAGAGTATATGTGTTCACAATGAATTTCATTGTTGTTCAGTTCCCTGTTCATGCACAACAGAAACATGGCATGATATTTTCCCAGCCTCCAAAACTGGGAAGTTATCCTGCATTTTTCCCTCTCTATGAACCCTCACAGCCCAGGCAACAAAGCCCATTATTTTTATCCCTGGGTAATTCTAAAATCTCCCTCTTCCTTCCATCCTTATTATCCATGACATGGTTCTTTATTTCTCACTTGGATGATTATAACATTCTACATTAATTTTTAATTTTTTCATTATAATAACAAAGGTGTCAAAAAGTATACACATTTTAAGAGATGTTATCTATATATTACTCTTCTAAGCGGAATGGAATTACAATAGCAATATGTAGTATGATGTTCACTCTAAAGATGGCGTTAATCAAATAAATGCTAGTGCCACCATGCAACAGGCAGGACAATAAAAAAAAATGGAAGAAGCATGGTTGTCACTCAGAATATACAAGACTATTTTGAGTGGTATTTGAAATTTGAGAATGTTATGAAAGTAAAATAACAATGGATGTGTGAGTTTGCAACAGAATCTCCAACATACCTAACAACTACATGCATTCATGTAGTTCCATGGTATTGTGTCTGATGTGCACAAAGAAAGATCCAGGAGGCCTTACAGAGCAACAAATCCTATTTCTTTTGCTATGATAATCATCATGAACAGTCTTGCAATTGCAGAAGTCAAACATGACTTATATTCATCTTTTGTTATTGGTATATACTGTATATTCTCAGATCTAATCCATACTCTTTCAACAGTTTGAGAAAGCTATAAAATCAAACAAGGATTAGAATTGCATGTGGATCAGAATTGCAGTTGAGAGGGCTCTCTCGAGAGCATTTTTGGCACTTTGGGTATATTAGAGTACAGGTGCTTTTAGTTTCTTGATTCAGTTTTCCCCTGCCCTGGTCTAGCTCCTCCTAAGTCATTAACTGAAACAATGCCTGATTTTTGATTATCTTGTAGTTGCCTCAATATCTCTACATAGTATGCTTTATGTCACAATTTCCTGGCTTATCAAAGTCAGATATTTCTTTAAATTTTCTACTACTATAAATGAATATTTAACCCAACTCCTTTACTCCCAAATTTCTCATAGCCTTTTCCCCAAAATTCTTTATCTGCCCAAATATAAAACAAAGGCTTTCCTTAAAATTATCCCATCAAAAATAAAGTCCTTTTTAAGGATTTTACATTAAAGGCAGAATCCCTATAATTCAGTTTTGAACAACAAATTACTATTTGGGAAGACATATAAAACTGAAAAGGCCTCAATCAAAGCTAGATTTGAATTCTTATAGAGGTCACTTAACATGAAGGGGGAAGGTAAATAAATTTAACACATATTGAATCATTTTTTATTGAGAAGTGACTTGAAACTGTGGTTCTGGGTACTACTGTATACAAGACTTTTCTAAGAATCACTTTATTGAAATACATTCAATCAGGGCTTTCAACCTTCAAAAATTGGGTTCAGGTTTGGGTGCGGGTTCAATATGTTAAAACTTAGAGAGTTTGGGTTTGGGTTTAAAATTTTAATTCTATGTAGTGAATGACAAATAGAATTTTTTTCTTTTTTCCCAATTTTTCAATAGCTAATGATACATAAAAAAACATTAAAAGCTGAACCCAAACCAAATTTTTCACTGGGTTCAGTTCGAGGTTCAAATTCTGAAAACATTTTCTAAATGTTTGAACTGAGATAGGTTCAAGGTTCAGATTCCTTTTAGGTTTGAAGTCCTGCTATCTACATATTGGATTTAAACCCAAATCCAAACCAAACCTAAGTCCTCTAAATTTTAACATATTGAGCCCACATACAAACCTGAACCCAATTTTTTGTGAGTTTGAAGTCATGCATTAAATGCTTATGTTGTATCATATCATAAAGGCTATATACAACAAACCTACAGCAAACATTATACCAAATGGGGAAAAGCTGAAAGCATCCTCTCCTAAAATCAGAAATGAGAAAAGAATGTCCATTCTTTTCACTCTTATTCAATGTAGTAATTGAAATTTTAACCACAGCAATAAGGCAGGAAAAAGAAATAAAAGAGATACAAATAGGGAACAAAGAAGTCAAAGTATCCTTATCTGCAGATTGCATGATCTTATAAGACTCCACTAGAAAATTCTCAGAGCTAATAAGTTTCTTCAGCAAAGTAGCAAAATACAGAATCAACATTTAAATAACAATAGCATTCCCATACACCAATAATGAACAGGATGAGAAAGAAATGAAAACAATAATCCCATTCATAATAGCGCCCCCAAAGTAAGATATCTAGGAATTAATCTAACTAAGGAACCTAAAGATCTCTATGATGAAAACATCAAAACGCTAAAGAAAGAAATTGAAGAAGACCGTAGAAGATGGGGAAAGCTCCCTTGTTCATGGATCAGAAGAATTTTGTGAAAATGGCTGTACTCCCAAAAGCCACCTACAGATTCAAAGCAGTTGTCATCAAAATTCCAATGAAATACTTCATAGAAATCGAAAAAAAAAAAACTTAAAATTCATTTGGAACCACAAAATACCCTGAACAGCCAAAACAATCCTAAGCAGCTAAAGCTATGCAGGAGGCATCACAATAAATAACTTCAAATTATATTACAGTGTCATAGTAACAAAAAACAGCTTGTTACTGGCACAAAAGCAGACATGAAGATCAATGGAACAGAATAAAAGCCTCAGATATATATACAACCATGCATCCAGAAACAAGCATTGGAAAAAATCCTTTTCAACAAATGATGCTGGATATCCATGTGTTGTTGTTGTTGTTAGGTGCTGTCGAGTCAGTATCCGACTCATAGTGACCCTCTGTACAACAGGGGAAACACTATTGTCAGTGCTTCTCTGCTGTTCATAGGGTTTTCAATGGCAGACTGATTTTTTTTTTTTTGAGAGGGGGTTGCCAGGTCCTTCTCCCAAGCCTACAGCTTCCGGTGTTCCAAGGTGGTCTCCCATCCAGGTACTAACCAGGCCCAACCCTGCTTAGCTTCCGAGATCTGACGGGATTGGATGCCACAGGGCTACAGCTGCAGTATCCATGTGTAGAAGAATGAAAATAGACCCATACCCCTCATTATGTGAAAAAAAATTGATTCAAAATGGATCAAAGATCTCAATATAAAACCAGAAACTCTGAAACAACTAGAAGAAAAGGTAAGGAGCACCCTTCACCATATACACATATGCAGGTTCTTCCTTATTAAGACCCTAATTTCCCAGAAAACAGTAACAAGAATTGACAAGTAGGATTACATGAAAGTAAAAAGCTTTTGCACAGCAAAGGAAACAATCAATAGAGTAAATGAAGAGATAAAAGAATGGGAGAAAATCTCTGTTACCTGTACATCTGATGGATATTTAATATTGAGGATATATAAAGAACTCAAAAAATTAAACAACAAAAAACCACATAATCCAATTAATAAATGGGCAACAGAACTGGACAGTTCTCAAAAGAAGAAATCCAAATAGCCAATAAACTTATGAAAAAATGTTCAACATCCCTAGTTACCAGGGAAATGCAAATCAAAACTACACTGATATCCCATCTTATCCCAACCAAAATAGGTAGCATCAACAAAAGAAACAGCAACAAATGCTGAAGAGAATGTGGGGAAGAAGGAACCCTTTTACACTGTTGATGAGACTAAATTAGTATAGCCACTATGGAAATCAGTACAGAGGTTCTGCAGAAAACTAAAAACAGGACTGCCATATGATCTAGCTATACCACTTCTGGGTATACACCCAAAGGAAGCTAAATCATCATGCCACAGGGTGACATTTGTACCTCTATGTTTATTGCAGCTGTATTCATAACTGCAAGGATATGGAATCACCTCAGATGTCCTTCACAGATGAATGGATTAAAAAATGTGGTACATTGTTTTTGTTATTGTTAGGTGCCATCAAGTCGGTATCCGACTCATAGCGACCCTCTGTACAACAGGGGAAACACTATTGTCAGTGCTTCTCTGCTGTTCATAGGCTTTCCAATGGCAGATTGATTTTTGGGAGGGGGTTGCCAGGTCCTTCTCCCAAGCCTACAGCTTCTGGTGTTCCCAGGCAGTCTCCCATCTAGGTACTAACCAGGCCTGACCCTGCTTAGCTTCTGAGATCTGACGGGATCGGATACCACAGGGCTACCGCTGCAGGCATGGTACATTATTACAATGGAATATTATTCATCCATAAAGAAGAATGAAATCACATCATTTGCAATAAAATGAATGGTCCTAGACATCATCATTTTAAATTAAATAACCCAGACTCAAAAAGAAGAATACCACATGTTTTCACTGATAATGTGGAAGCTAGATATTCCTTCAAGAAAAAGTAAATTTTATACACACACACACACACACACACACACACACACACACACACACGATTGAAAAGCACAAAGGAACTCATCTTGGGGGAACAAATGGAAGAAGAGGGAGATGTGATAAGCAGGAGGGATGGGGGAGAAACATAGAGGAGTAAAGAGAGAGAGAGAACAAGGTCAAAGTAAAGGATGTAATGATATGAAAATTCCCAAATGAAACTCATTATACTGTATGGAGTTTCCAAAAAATTATACTATACCTCATAAATCTATACAATTATTGTTACAGTTTAATTTTTTAATGTTTAAGGAGATGGAAATGCTAAGTATTCTGATTTGATTACTATACATTGTATGTATGAACTGAATTATAACTCTGTACTCCATAAAAATAAAATATAAAAGAAAAATGCTTATGTTGTAGAGATCACTACAAATTAATACGTAGATGTGAATCAGGATAAAATTTCTAATAGCAGCATCAAACTCAAATTTAAAAAGTACTGCAATCAAACACTGTGCTCTAAAATGGCTCTAGATGAAGGAGAAATTAAAATCGATGTGTATTTTTGGCATATGAAACAAACTGTATCATGAAATAAGAGAGTGAAATGAGCAATTTTAATAACAGCATAGTTTATATACCATGTGGTTTAAAATACATATATAACTAAAATGTAAGTATTGCAGGTAGACAACTGGCCATGACAGTTCTTTCTCTAAATGCTGTATATTCAAGGTGAAGAAAGAAAAGTTATTTTCAACTTTCTCATTTAGAAAAAATGATATTGTGACTTATATTCAGGGTCCACTTATATTTAGGCATATATTCTACTTGTATCTCCCAATCAAGTCCTCCATTAATCAATGTTGCCACTAACAGCACTCTTCAGCATTCTAAGTACACATCTATTTCTCTATTTTATGGTCTATCTACCATAGGCATTGTCTATTGACTCTCTCTTTCTTTTTGGTACTAGGGGGCTGAATTCAGGACATTGCACATTCTTTGCAAGTGCTCTACCACTGAGCTTCACATCCAGCCACTTTATTTTTCATTTGAATAAGATCTTGCTAAGTTACACAGGCTGCCTCTGGCATCAAACTTGTGATCTTCCTGCTTCCACCTTATAAGTCACTGGGATTACAATCGGTACTGGGAGCAAAAAGGAGAGATTTGAAAACCTTGTGGTTTTCAAAAAGTACAAGAAAAGCCCATATAAAAAAGCCCATGTAAAGTCCAAGTAAATCTGGGGCTAAGGAAGGCATGATTTCTAAAGAGATTAACACCATTATAAAGAAACCAAGTACTTTACACCAGGAAAGGTATTTTGGGGACATCTCAGGAATCAGCAAGACCTCACCAACTTTAGGATCAAAGGTGTAAAACTGTAAACTCATTTATAAGACTTTCTCTTGAGAAGAGACCCTCACCAGGGCACCATGCTTGCATAGGGGCCACTTAGAGAGTTATTTCCCACTTATAATCCCAGTGACTTGGGAGGCAGAGGCAGGAGGATTATAAGATTGAGGCCAGAGGCGGCCTTTGTGACTTAGGAAGACCTTTTACGGGAACAAAAAATAAAAATAAAAACTGGGATGGGGGTGCAGTTGAGTAGTAGAGCACTTGCAAAGTATGTGCAAGGCTCTGGGTTAAACTCCAAAGTACAAAAGAAAAGAAAAACAAGAAACAAAGTTATTTCACTGTGCTGTGCCACATATGTGCTCACAGGACACCTCATCCATGGTCCAAGGGTACCTGGCTACTGATCAAGCTAGTAGCAGAATGTGGCATCGTCCTTGTGGTACTGGTTTTAGGTGCATGCAGAATGCGAGAGTTATGGGGTCATGGAATCTTCAACCCAGATTTGAAAGGCAAACACATGAGGCCAGGCAGTGTGTAGCAGTGTCAGATTCCCTTTGAGCATACCTGACAAGGCAATGCTGGAAGCTATGAGAGTGAAGCTAATGATGCCCCAGAAACCCAGGAGGCTGGAGAAGATGGGAACATGGAATGCCAGCTAAGGAAAGTTGAAGGCAGTGGGCAGAGGCAGCCCAAGAGAGAGGCTATATGGGATGCAGATAACAAGGTAGTGGGGAGGGCTGTGTAAGTCTTTGGAGCCTGCATCAAGACACCACAGGGACTACATGCTGGACACATAGCTACAGGACTTAATGTTTGCCCTGCTGGTTTTTGGTCCTGCTTTGCTCCTGTAGCTCCTTTTTATGCCCCCATGTCTCCATTTTGGAATGGGAACGTTCACTGTATCACTGTATCTTGTTGCTGTTGTTGTTGTTAGGTGCCGTTGAGTCGGTATCTGACTCATAGGGACCCTCATAGGGTTTTCAATGGCTGACTGTTTTGGGATTGCCTTGGGAGTGGATTGCCAGGTCCTTCTCCCATTTTTGCAGTGCTGGGAATTGAACTCGGGACCTCGGAGACTGCAGCGCAGCACTCTACCAACTGAGCTAAATCCAGCCCCACTGTATCTTAGCAATGTGTAATCTATTTTGTTGATTTTTACAGGTGCTGACAGGTAAGAGTTGGCCCTGCGTCTCAGGAGAGACTTTAGACTTGGACTATTTTGTGTGGTACTTGAGTGTTGAACCCAGAGCTTTGCACATACTTTGCAAGTGCTCTACCCCTGACCTGCATCCCCCAACACCTTTTTTATGTTTTATCTTGAGAAAGGGTTTTGCTATGTTACACAGGCTGTGTCTTTCCTCAAACTTGAGATCCTCCTGCCGCTGCCCCCCAAGTTGCTGGGATTACAGGTGTGTGCCACTGCACTCCGCTTGGACTTGGACTTTTGAGAAATGCTGGAATTTTTAAGACTTTGGGGACACTAGGAAATGGACTAAATGCATTTTGTATTATGAGATGGCTAAGAGTCTTTCGGGGCCCAGTGAAAGAATGTTAGGCTTTGCATATGAATTGTCCCCACAGGCTCATATGTGTTGTTTCCCATATGGTGGCACTCTTTTGGGAGGTGGTGGGAACTTTAAAAGGTGGGGTCTAATGAGAGGACATAGGTCACTGTGGGCATCCCCTTGGGGGTCATACCTTGTCCAGGGCACTCCTCTGTCTTCCTCTCACTGGTTCCCGGCTGCCATGAGGTCAGCAACGTTGTTCTGCCGCATGCTCCTGCTATCATGATGTTCTGCCTATAGCAATGGCACTCACAGACCATGCACTGAAACCCCTAAAACTGCGAGCCAAAAGAAATCCTTCCTCCTTTTAAGTTGTCTCCCTCAGGTATATGTCACAGCAAGAGAACACTGACTAACATCAAAACTTGGCTATGTCCAGCAAGGGTCACAAAAAGTGAAAGATGATATGCATGTGGGATTGTATGATTTAAACATAAATTCACAAATTAATCCCCCTGTATTTTAAACTGAGTAATTTCACCTACAATAGAGATTTTATTTTCTTAATATTTCTATTGTGCTTCACTCTTTTGCCTTCTCTATGACATGACCTTTATCCTAGAACACTTTCATCTGGCTCTCTGGAGAGAGATCAGAATTCATTACAGAGGAAATGAAAAGAAAGTCCAAGGGAATATTTATCTTTTGATCTTCAAAAATAAGCTTATGAAGCAGGACACTATCCTCTAAAACTAGCTATTTTCCTGTGAGAGGATTTTCTAGATTATTTTATGTTCCTCTTGAGCTTGCCAACGGCCAAACTTCAAGGACTCAGCCTCACAGATTTCTACAGTGCCGTGGCAAGACTTAATCAATCCTTTCATATGCTATGGTAGTTGAAGATTATATATAGGGTCACCACCATGCAGCCTGATTTGACCTCTACATCCCTGGTTTACATAATTTTCCATGCATCTCATCCAGGTAATGCCTCCTTTCACTTTCAACTGTGTTCCATATTTGATAATATATTTTGTGCTCATCCTACTTATAATAAAAGTTAAATGAAATCCCTTTATGGTGGTTAATTTTATATGTCAACTTAATGAAGCTACAAGGTGCCCAAATGCTTGATCAAACACTATTTTGAGTGTTTCTGTGAGTGTTGTGCAGCTGTACCCTGTTCCAATGAGTGTTTTGATTTAGTTTGAATTGAGGGAAATGGATAAGAGAACTGAGTCATCTCACAGCCCAGGATAGCTGGAGATGTGGGACTCAAAGAACCTGGACTTGAACATCAGTGGCACATCCTGAGTTCCAGGGAATGTTTTGCACAGATGCCATCTTTATCTGTACCACCTAGCAAAACTTCTTTAATAAGATGTGTCACAGTACATATTTAATGAAGAATTTATCTGCTCTTACTTCCACCCACAACTGGATAGGATAGCCATCTGGTGCCTGAATAAAGCTTCAGTGTTTAGTCTGCCTTATTTAAGGGAACCAGAAAGCTGTGGCAATGATAGATACATTCACCCTTTTCCATATTCTTGCTATGAGGAAGGCAGTAGCAATTTAAAAAGTCTTTAATGAGAAGGCCCAAACAGCTGCAGATCTGTTAACTGTGAATCAGTTAGAACTTGTATTCAGTGGCTGATAGTAAAAAATCATGAAAGAGTGGCTCTAATTATGTCTTCATTAAATCCAGAGTGGGTAGTACAGAGTTGTTATGAAGGCTACATAATATAACTAGGAACTGCTGTTCTTTTGGCTCTGCTCTTCTTTGTCACCTTTGAGTCTGACTGTAATCTGCCTGTTCTCAACATGCCAGTCAAAGCCCTGGCCACCATATTCTCATTTCAGACATGAAGAAGGGGAAAGCAAAGACAAAAGAAGACATACGCCTTTCTCACCTTTACACCTATCTCTGAGCCATGGACGTGCCTTTCTCTATGTACTTGACATTTTGTAATACAATTCTTTGTTTTCTGTCTCTTTCCTCTTTGAGAGCTTTTTGAGGTCAGCGAATGCTCTTCTCTATGTCCTTACAGATAAATCTAATTACTTAACACTGGATAAATGTTCTATAAATACTAGTTGATTTGAATGAAGCTCTAGATAAAGCTCATCACACATTGAAGGAGGCTCATCAATAAGAAAAATCTGAAATAATCTGTACTTGCAAGATGCGTAATACACAAAAAAGGAAAACCCATTAAGAAGTACTCAAGTCCTTACGAACTTGACTTTGACGACCCACAAAAAAGACCAAGAACATTTAGTTCTCCTTGACAGGTATTCATTATTTATCCTTCCTGTCAGGAATCATAGATTTTGTTTATTCTTCCTGTGTAATCAGCACCAAGAGGCATAATGGCTGTGAAAGGTCCCTAATGTCTCCATACCCTCCCAACCTCCTACTTTAGGGCAGAGCTGATGTGGATGAGCTCATTTGCAGAGAGACTTGCCAGGCTCTGCATATGGTTTGTAATATAAATAGATCACATCTGAGGTATATCAGCAAGATAGATGAGGTTTGCCCTCCCCAAAGTCTGCTGAAGTAGAAATTCTCACCTTAGAAAGGAGAAAAGCCACCTCCACTTTCCACTTCTCAAGGAATTTAAGGATGTGATGTGTGAAAACTGCAATATCTGGCAAACTCAGATGAATCCTGGACTACTCCAAATTTTAAAAAAGCCCATGCTCAAGACTAAATGGCAGTCCCTTTTCATTTCAGATTTTCAATTTTCATTACACTTTGTGACTACATTCTTATTATTATCTATTAAGAGCAACATAGGTTCATGATCGGGAATAATACCTACTGCATTAGCTTAAACTTATATGGAACACATTCTATTTTGTCACTTATAAATAAAACCTGATAATTTGGCTTACTTACGATACAAGTATCTACTAAAATAAAAATGAGTCTACAAGGTAAAGTTGGCCATAAAACCAAATGATCCTGAGCTGCACAAGTCATAATAGATTTTATCTGAAATAATTTCTCATAAGACATCAAAAAATAACAGAACTCTGTGTATCCTTTACCCAGTGTCTCCAAATGAGAATATTTTACATAACTGTAGTGCACTGCCAAACCCAAGAGATTGACATCAGCACAATACTATTAGTTAACAATCTTACTTGCATTTCATTTTTTTCTGCACTCTGTTTTGGGGTGCATGAGGTGTAATATGAAGCTCTATGAAAATTTTACTACTTTCTTAGACTTGTGTAAACACCACTACAATCAGGATGAACATTATTCTTACTTTTAAATATTTATGGAAGTACAACTATGTACCAGACTTGACACTGCTAGGCACTTCTACAAAATAACTTCATCAGGTAAATCTGCTGTCTTCATTTTGGAGTACGAAGACTTAGATAAAAAGAAAAAGCAGATGTTTCCTCTTCTTTTGGTCCTTTATTATTATGCATGGGGCTGAGAGGCACTATTGTCTAGTAAAATTAATTTCAATATGAAGGAATGAATTTTTAACCTTTGTATTTGGACCTTTATCAAGTCATATCTCTTCAATTTAAAAATATATAAAGAGAGCATTCACATCTTTCATATTTTTATCTACAATTAAGCATGAAGTGAAGCTAAGCATGGTGGCACACATCTATAATCCCAGCACTTAGAAGGCAGAGGCAAGAGGATGGAGAGTTCTAGGCCATTTTAGGTTACATTGTGCATTCCGGGCCAGCTACATAGGGAGAACTTATCTCAGAAAACGAAGGGCTGAGGATATAGCTCAATGGTAGAGCGCTTGCCTAGCATGTTGTACAAGGCCCTGAGTTTGAGCCCCAGAACTGCAAACAAACAAAGAAAACATGAAATGAGTGAAGATAAACAAAAAGAGGGCCAACCCTATACCTCTGGCTGGTAAAGCCACAGGTCTTAATTCCCTTTTGCTTTTTCTCAAAACTGCATCAACTCTATTCCTGTTCTTGTTTTTCTCCTGCACCCAGACTGTAACAGTTTTGTCATCTGAGGATTATTTCTAAAAATAAAATCAGAAAAAGGAAACATATAAAGTTCTCTATTTTGGGTTTCTGTTATTTTTAACTTCATCTTTATTTTAACCATCACTCTCTCCTAGGAAACACTGTCCATTGCAGTTAGAAAATGTCTGATCTTAGTGCTTTGTGTGCCCCTCTCCTCTCTACCACCACTGGGGAGACCACAAAGGAAACTTAGGGGAGCTCAGTGGCACTCTGCCCTGAGCTCTGGTGCACTACTTCTTGTCTAGCCCCCCACTTCTGCCTTTCAGCAAATATTAAGCCAAATCTGGCCTATACAAGTGGCACTCTACATGTGAATTTTCTCCTGTCCACTCCTTCTCAGTTTCTTTTCTTATTTCCTCCTATTCTTTCTGACTTCCAATGTTGGAATCATTTAAAGTCATCCACACCCTTTTCGCTAAAACAGTGATTCTCAACTAAGGGTGACTTAACCCTTGGGGATATCTAGCAATGTGTGGAGACATTTTTTGTTGTCACAATTAGAGGATAGGGGTGGAACTGGCTTCTAGTGGGTAGAGAATAAGGATGCTGCTGAACACTCTACAATGTACAGGACGGATTATATCACCCCAAATATTAATAGCGCTAAGACTATGAAACCCTGCCCTGAAGAAACCTATACCCAGATTTAGTCTATGTGCTCCCAAACTTGAATCTCTAGTCCACCTTCTCTCTCCCACCTCCAGATTCCTATATCCAACATATTCCACTTAGATCTATTGCTGTTGTTGATCTATTGTTGTTGTTATTGTTGGGTGCTCTCAAGTCATGTCCACCTCTTCGGGACCCTCGTAGGGTTTTCAATGGTTGATTGTTTCAGGAGTGGATTGCCACATTCTTCTCTCATTTTTGTGGTGCTGGGAATCGAACCCAGGACCTCAGAGACTGCATAGTGACACTCTACCAACTGAGCTAATTCCCAACCCTGTTGATGTCTTAGACACCTCAGACTTAACTTGTTCACAACTCGACTCTTGACATCATCCACAGATCTGCTCTTTTCCTAGTCTGCCTCATACTGTTGATGGTACCATCTAATTAGTCATCTTAGATTGAAATTTCAATTTTATGCAAATCATCTTATACAGACATACTATGGTAAGAATTAAAGAATAGAGGACCTGTTAGAAACTTCATTTTGTAGATGAGGAGAGTAAGACCCAGAAGTTCTTAAGATGGGTCTAATCTATACATTTATAATGATGGTACAGTCAGAATGAGAACTCTTCTTACACAGCTTCAGTCCCATAAACTTTTCTATAGCTGACTTGGCTGCCTTATGTAAAATACATAGCTCAGTTGCCTTTGCTTCATTATTTTCATAAGTAGTTGTTAGAAAGGAAATTTTGGACAGTGCAAGGATCAGCAAACTACAACCACTGCCTGTTTTTATTTGGGCTATGAGCAGAATGAGTTTTAGGAATTCTAAATAACTATAAAAAGGTAGATAATGCATGACATATAAAAATTAAAATAAATTTGGATTTTACTGTCTGCAAATTAAGCTTTATTGGAATAATTCACATTCATTTATTGATGTATTGTGGTTATCATTAGACTACAACAGCCCAGCCAAGTAGTTGTAACATGTAACACAAGGTGGGAAAATTGCAAATATTTATAATATGATCCTTTACAAAAAAAGTTTGCTGCACCCAATGTAGGGACAAGAGCTCAAAATTTAGAGTTAAGAAAAGAAAAGAGGAGAAGAGAAGAGAAAAGGAGGCTAAAGGTGTAGTAGCTCTGTGGAAGAGTATATGCTTGAAGAGTATATGCTTAGTATGTGCAAAGCCCTGGGTTCAATCCCCAGAAGCAAAAAAAGAAAATAATAATAATAATAATAATAATAATAATAGTGAAAAGAAAACAAAAAATCTCTTTCAATTTTGTCTAAGCTGGCAGTGTGACTTTTGAGTTTGATCTACTGTCTGTGAGCTTCCAGTTAAATGAAGATAATGATACTTTGTGGAAGGATTGCTATGAGAACTAGAAATAAACTTATAAAGATTTGGAGTACAGTAGCATATTAAAAATATTAGCAATAACAATACTAATTATACCCATTATTATTAGCACAAACTTTCCCCTCAAAAGTCTCCTCTAGGTATACTTGGAGAGTTTCGATATGCAATGCCTTTTTCTGAAATCCAAGCAAATATATAACTTAAAATGATCATTTTAGTCCCTTTCATCCACTAATTGGACAATGAGAAATCAGATTTCCCTTACATCATAGGTGGACAGCAAATTGGAAAGACATTAGTATCTTTGTAATTCACATGCCATTCTACCCAATCATGAATTCCCTTAGTAATTAGTTTCCTGGAAAATTGTCTTCTGATAGAGGTGACAATTGCTGAAACAGAAAATATTCTTGATCTACCCAATCTTCTGCTCAACTGTCTTATACCAAGAATGTCAGAAAATAAACTTAGTTAAGAGAAAACAGCAGGGGGCTTAGCATTAAATCAGCTAATGGCACACAGAAACAGAGAGCCTCAAGCTACCAGACCCCAGTCTTTCAAATTTCTTGGAGGGCACTTATAGAGTGCAAAGAGATAGAGATTGACTTTTTTTTTAAAGCTGATCTCCCCTCAAACTTCCAAGGATACAAAATGGGGCATGTCTGACACTCACCTTGCCTGTGGCCTCCGTTGGGACCTTGACCTCAGTCCTGGCCACCAACTCCAATCCTTCAGGAGATTCTGCCATCCCTGGTGGATTCTCAGCCTCACGTTTGCCTTCTGACTTACAGCTCAGTCCTGGAGTGGAAAAGAGGTCAACTCTAGCTCTTTTTCTTTGTGTGATCCCATCCTTTTCCCTGCTTACACACTACCATTTTGTCTTGTTCTATAAGGCAAGTATTGCTGAAGAAAGAGTCACTGCCAGCCTCTTTCGACTTCCTCTTCCCACTGAACCCCCCTTTCCGTAGCACTTTCTGGGATGATCCACATCCATCACGAGTGACAAGGCACTAGGCGTCACCCTGCTAATTAACATATGGCCTAATTATGGCTGTGTTACACTTTAGAAGACAGAATTAAAGTCTGAAGTGACCTAAGTAATTAGGAGGGAAAGACAGAAACCAAAGAAAGCAGCAGCAATAAGGTTGGGGAGGGCAATGACTTGGCCATGTCCTGTGAGGCCAAACAGGACCAAGACCAGTGAGAAACAACTGGCCATGGGGTTGGCTACAAGTTTCACGGACTGTTTTTAAAAAGGAGCATCAAATGTAGGACAAGATGAGATTTCTCTCTTCCTTCTCATCTTTGTCCTCTCCTCTACCTATCCTGGAGCTGAGGTGATACTTAGTAAGACAGAGTAAATGAATTAGAAAAGTTCATGTCCACCAGGTGAGGTGGCATACACCTGTAATCCCAGCGACTCCAGAGGCAGAGGCAGGAGGATCGCAAGTTTGAGACCAGAGGCAGTCTGTGTAATTTAGTGAGACCATGTCTCAAAAAGTAAAAAAAAAAAAAAAAAAAAAAAAAAAAAAAAAAAAAAAAAAAAAAAAAAAAGAAAAGAAAAAAATAGATGGGCTTGGGGATGCAGCTCAATGGTCCAGCATTTGCAGAGCATGCAAGCGTGAGGCACTGGGTTCAACCCCCAGTACCACACACACAAAAAAACCTCATTTCCATGCAGTTGAATTTTCAAACAGTGCTGCAGATAAGATGGGGATGGGAGGGTTTTACAGGGTAATTGATGTGCTGAAGTCCATACATCCAATGAGAGGGAAGGACAGGCAAGGACATGATGTGTGTGCTGGTTAGGTTGCCCCAGATGATGACCTTGGGTTAGGAATGTGATTACAGGTTGGTAATTTATCTGGTAGAAGATATAGGAAACACTGGCTGAGTGAGAAAACAAGAGAAGGAAGGGAAAGAAGACAACAAAAGGTACGTCGTCAATCAAGTTAGCATTGAGGGCAACTGGAGCTCAATCTAACTGGGGAACTATGGGTGGCAGAACAGAATAACAGTTAGCAAATTTGTTCTTCAAAGGACTACATAGTCAATATTTTAAGCTCTGTGGGCCATGCAGTATCTGTCACACAACTCAGTTTTGCTACTGTGGAGAAACAGTAGCCATGTTGTTGTTAGGTGCCATTGAGTTGGGTCTGACTCATAGTGACCCTATGTACAATAGAAGGAAACACTCCCAACACTGTGGCACGCCTAGTACTGTGTCAGTGCTTCTCTGCTATTCAATAGGGTTTTCAATGGCTGTTTTGGGATCATTTCAGAAGTGGACTGCCAGGTCTTTCTCCCATTTTTGCAGTGCTAGTGATCAAATCCAGGACCTCAGAGTGTGCAGTGCAAGCACTCTACCAACTGAGCTAAACCTCAACCAACAACAATGGCTATGTTCCAATTAAATGTTTACAAAACCAGTCAGCCAGTGAAAGAGCTGTGGGTTGTATGAAGAATGCTATTGCCCTCTCCTCCCCCTCCTTGTGAGTGCTTGGAGCTCACTGACAACCCAATATGGTTTACTTGGTAACTTATAATGATTGTTTAAAGTCTCTGAAATGCTTGCTTAGAAGTTCCTGTGTAATTTAGCCTGCACTGACCTAGGCAGGTGGTCCCCAGACAAAGAAACCAGAAAAAGGATTCCAAGAAACAGATTAACCACAAGAATGCACTGACCGAAGGTCAGCAAGACCCCAACAGTTGAAATTTTCCAGAAGCCTGCCCTGAAAGTATTCTTTGAATTCCTCTAGACTTACCCAATCAGCACCCGCCCCGACTACTCTGTCCTTCTCCCACCAATTAATTCAAAACAAGTCTCCTTGTGACCTCCCACCATCCCCTAAAAATGTATAAAAACCCCAAGCCCCTCTCCTTCGGAGTCGCCTTCCTTCCCTTGCTAGGGAGACCCTATGGAGGGTTGACCCTGGCACCGGAAATAAAGCCTCATGTTTATTGCATCGATCCGCATCTCGGTGTCTCTCTGGGGCCGCTCTCCTCGAAGATCCTAATTTGGGGTCCTACAGTTATATTAGTCAGCTGGTAGATTGCTAAGTCAGAAAAGCCAGCCAAAACAAACTTGTGAGAGGAATGATTTATTAAAAGCTCGCAATCAGAAGATCATGGCCCATAATGGCATTGGTGCAAGTATGGCAGGGGCAGGGGCAACACACAGGACCTGTGGTAGATGACCTCACATCATGGCAGATTAGGAGAAGCTTGAACAAAACCACAAGTCTAAGATAAACTCCATAGGCACACCCCCAGGGATTCACTTCCACAAAGTTAAGAAGATCCCATCTTCCAAAGTTCCATAGTCTCCACAAAGGGCACCACCCACTGGGGACCAAACCTTCAAACACATGACTTTTGGGTGGGATATTTTAGATTCAAACCATAACTCTCGAAGCCGGGTGCAGTGGCTCATGCCTGTAATCTCAGTGGCTCATGCCTGTAATCTCAGTGGCTCGGGAGGCAGAGGCAGGAGGATCGCAAGTTCAAGACCAGAGCTAGTCTGCGTAACTTAGAGAGACCCTATCTCAAAAAGTAAAAAAATGGGCAGAGGATGCAGCTCAGTGGTCCAGCACTTGCAGAGCACGCAAGTGCAAGGCCCTGGGTTCAACCCCCAGTACTGAAATAAAAAATACTCCATCTTTGGCCCCCAAAAGTTCATGGCCATATCTTAATGCAAAATACATTCAGTCCAACTTCAGGAGTCCACAAAGTCTTAACAGTGTTAAAAAGTCCAACTCCAAAGTCTTCACTGAGACCCAAGGAAGACTTAGCTGTGAGCCCTTGCAAAACAAAGGACAGGTTATATACCTCCAATATACAATGGTAAAGAGTTAGTATTCCCATTCCAAAATGGAGGAATAGGGGCACAGAAAGGAAAGATCAGTCTGAAGCAAACCAATAACCCATTGAGGCTCCATGTCTGGCATCTGGTACATTTGTATTATCTGGCATGTGACATCTTCTGGGCTCAAATAGACCTGGACAGGTCCATCCCCACTGCCCTCCCATTTTCAACATGTATGGTCCTCATAGACTAGCTCCACTTGTTGGTAGCAGCTTCCCTCAGCAGATGTTTCACAGTGCTGGCATCTTCAACATCCTAGGGTCTCCATTGTTGCCTAGGATCCACCCTCAAACATTCATGCACCAGACCTTCAGGGGCTTTCCATAGGGATTTTCCCTTTGGTGCACACTGCCTGGGTTTGCAGGCTAATTTTCTGGAACCTTGATTGCAGTCTCCATAACCCCATAACTCTTGCATTCTTTGTGACTGAAAAACCAGCACCACATTGGAAATGCCAAGGTTTGCTGTCAGCCTGCTGGAGGAGTAGCAGAGCCCTTTTGGACTATGAATACATTAGCCTCTGAGCACCTGGGCAGAATAACCACCTCCCTGGGTGGCCCCTCTTCAGGAGTGCATCAGGGAGGCATTCATTTTTCAATCATTCTCTTTTCAAATGGGTTTGCTGTCTCACACCCAGGAGCCTTAGATGGGAGGCAGAAGTCTAGCCAACTCCTTCTTGGCCCTGAGGGTATTTCTCTTATTGTTCTTTTTGGTGGTGCTTATCTCTTTAACACCTGCAGCCATAGCCCTGTGGCATCCAATCCCGTCAGATCTCGGAAGCTAAGCAGGGTCAGGCCTGGTTAGTACCTGGATGGGAGACCACCTGGGAATACCAGAAGCTGTAGGATTGGGAGAAGGACCTGGCAACCCCCTCCCAAAAATCTGCCATTGAAAACCCTATGAACAGCAGAGAAGCACTGACAATAGTGTTTCCCCTGTTGTACAGAGGGTCGCTATGAGTCGGATACAGACTCGATGGCACCTAACAACAACAACAACATCTCTTTAACAATTACTGCCTCCTTGGCCTAATTGGCCAGTCCACATCAACTTTAAACTCAGTGTAGCATTTCTTTTCTCTTCAAGGGCGCATTTTTCAAATCTTTCTGTTCTGCCATTTTTTTCCAACATTAATCTGGCTAAAAGCAGCCAACAACAACCAACATACAGGCCCAATGTTATTCCACCTTTGTGTTATTTCCCCTATCAAGTTAATGAGTCCATTACTTTTAAATTCAGCCTCACTCAAATATTTAGAACTTGGGCAGATCACAGAAAAGCTCTTTGCTAGAATGTAATATGAGTTGCCTCTAGTCCAATTTCCAACAGACTCCTTATTTTCCTCTGAAACTCTGTGAGCCCTGTCCACATTTCTATCAGCAGCTACATTCTAGTCTTCCAAACACTCACCAGAACCATGCCTCAAGCTTTGCTTACAGCATTCCAGGGCTTCTCTCCTCCACCTCTCCAAACTCTTCCAAATTTTACACAAAAAAGTTCCAACAGCCTAAGAATCACATGGCCAGGTTTCCAAACAGTAACAACCCCATTCTTTGGTACCAATTTTCTGTATGAATCAGCTGGTGCAGTGTGGTGCCAGAAAAAGTCACTCAAACAAAATTATGCTGGTTGTTATTAGGTGCTATCAAGTCAGGTCCGACTCATAGCGACTCTATCTACAATAGATGAAACAATCCTGGACACTGCCATGCCGGGCACTATGTCAGTGCTTCTGTGCTATTCATAGGGTTTCCAATGGTGGGTTGTTTTGGGAGTGAGCTTCCAGGTCCTTCTTCCTAGCCTGCTGCACCTGGTGTTCCCAGGTAGTCTCCCATCCAAGGTCTAACCAGGTCAACCCTGCTCACCTTTTGCAATCAAGTGGGATTGGATGTCAGAGTACTACAAAATTATGGTAGTAATGATTTTTGGGGGGCTCATGGTTAGAGGATCATGTCCATAATGGTGGTGGGGCAGACATGTTGGTGGCAGGTGGCAGGGCCTGTGATAGATGAACTCACATAATGGTGGATTAGGAGCAGAGAGTTCAAACAGAACGGTGGGTCCGGAGAAAACCCCAAAGGACAATTTTCAGGGACCCATTTCTTCAAGGCTGGGATCTCACCTCCCAAAGTTCCAAAGCCTCCAAAAATAGCATCACCACATGGGCACCAAATATTTAAGCACATGATCTTTGAAGGGACATTTTAGATTCAAACCATAATGGCAGCTATCAATGCTTTCCATAGAATGGCATTTCTTAAATTCATGTAGTAAAGAAACAATGTTTTTAAATGTCAGATCCACTTCAAAATGAGACTTGTAAACACAACAAAAATGAATCATTAAGTTGGGCAACATGGTGTATGTCTGTAATACTTGGGAGGCTGTGCCAGGAGAATTGTGAGTTTGAGGGCAGAGGCAGCCTGCAAAACTTAGCAAGACCTTATAATTTTTTTTTTAATGGTAAGGGTGGGATCTGGGAGTGTAGCTCAGTGGTAGAGAACTTGCCTACCATGTGCAAGGCCCTGGGTTCAACTGCCAAGTACTGAAAAAAAAAGAATCACTACAAAAATGATATTTAGAAAACAATTATATATGTAAAAAAGGGAACCATTGCACACTCATGGTGGCAATGTAAACTAGTATAGCCATTATGGAAAAAAGTTAGGGAAGTTTCTCAAAAAACAAAATATAACTACCACAGGACCCAGCCATATCTCAAACTGAAATGAAATCAGTATGTGGAAGTCACATCTACACTCCCATGTTTATTGCAGCACTATTCACAATAGGCAAGAAATTGAAACAATCTAAATGTCCATTTACTGGTGAATGAATAAAGAAAATGTGGTACATACACACAATAGAGTACTATTAAGCCATCAAAAGGATAAAATCTTGCCATTTACAACAGCATGGATAGAAACAGAGGGCATTATGTTAACTGAAATAATCCAGGCACAGAAAGACAAATAATGCATGATCTCACCTATGCAGGAATTTTAAAAAGTTGATCTCATAGAAGTTGAGAATAGAATTGTGGTTACCAGAAGCCAGGGAGAGTGAGAGAAAGGGAAGGAGAGAGGTTAATAAATTGATACTATGTTATAGTTAGATAGGAACAAGAAGTTCTGGTGTTTGAGATCTTCTTGCTGTTTTGCTGCTGCTGTTGTTTGTGCTGCTGAAGAATGAATCCAGGGCTTAAGCATATTAGGGAAGTATTTACCAGAGTTACACGAGCAACCTAGTTCTGGAATCCTGAAAAAAATCAGCCAATGAAAACCCTATGACAGTTGCTATGAGTCAGAACCAACTCCAAGACACCTAACAACAACAACATTGCACAGTAGGGTGACTATATCGATTATATATAACAATAATGTATTGTATATTTCAAAAAGCTAGAAGAAAATACTTTGATTATTTCTACAACCAAGAAACAATAAATGTTTCAGGAGGTGTTTAATTTGATTTTAACATTATACAATGTATATATATATCAAAACATCCCATGCCACCCTATAAATACTGGGGCTGCCAAAATATGTACACATTTTAATAAATGTTATCTGTGATACTCTTCAAAGTTGAATTGAATTATGGTAGAAATGTGTAGTATGATGTTCACTCAAAAGACAGCATTAATCAAATAAATGATAGTGCCACCATGTGATAGGAAAAGGACAGTCAAAAAATGGCAGAAGCATTGTTGTCATTCAAAGAGCACAGGACCATTTTGAAGTAGTATTTGAAATCTGAGAACGTTGTAGAACAATGGAAGCATGAGTATGCAACAGAACCTCCAATACACCTAACAGTTGCATGCATTTGTGGTAAGTTTGAGATGCACTGTACTGCATGTGGTGTGCACAAGGGAAGATCTTGAAGGCCTCACACAACAACGAGTCCTGCTTCTGCTATGGTAACCACTTTGAGCACCTCTTGTAATTGCATAAGTTAAGTGTGACTTGTATTCATCTTTTGTTACTGGTATATATTATTCCAATTTTAATACAGTTTTAAAAATATATATATATATATACATTTTTGGCATCCTCTGTATATTTTATGAGCCAGGTGAAAAAGGACATGTAAAATATAAGATTTTTAAAAATTATTATATCAAAAGACACAAAATAACTATCTGATTCCTAGGAGAGTTTCTAAATGTCTACTTCTGCACATAACTTATTACAGACAGATAGTGACATTGACCTCATCCATCCATCATCCCAGTTCAAATCCCTGGGGTCCCATTACCAGGTGAGAAGGCTGGGACATTTGGCTATTGACATTCACCTACTATTATCAAGGGTTCTCCCAGGGCCATTGACTCTTGGTCCTTCCAGCCTGCCTGGCACATGGGCCAATTACACTTCTGCCATCTGAGAGGTGCAGGTGCTAATGGAAGGAGGGTGGAGGCACTTGTGGGAAGAGGCTATAGGCATGTACAGGAAAGCAAGAGTGGAGATGTTGTGGGTAGGACACTAGCAGTGTCGCTCCAGTGTCAAAGAATAGAAAGACCCACACTTTGGAAGCAAGGAAATTGGGAATAAAGTCCTGGCTCTTCCTTATAGCCTCTCTGTCTCTTCAGGTCCGTATCTCAATTCTAAGGGTTGGGTTGAGGTTCAAATGTGCTGAAAACAAGCCCCAAGATACATGGAACATCTGGGTATACTAATAAGAGCTCAGTAATAATGCCCCCCTGATAAAACCCCCAAATTATATAAAAGACCTAGAAGAGATCCAATGGAACATGTCCACACACACTCTTTTCAGCATTTACCCCCCATTTTATGGCATTCAGCTGTGCTCACCTACTGAGCTTAACATGCTCAGAGTAACACAACTGACTCACAAATGAGATGCAGTCATAATCAGAGCCTGGGAAAATGATTAGGATTTGGATCAGACAGGGAGAGGGAGGATAAAATTTCAGTGGTAAATATTTATTAATCTATCATTATTATTATTATTATTATTATTATTATTATTATTATTATTTGAGATGAGGACTCACTAAATTGTCCAGGCTAGCCTTTAACTCTCAATCCTCCTGCTTCAGCCTCCAGCGTAGCTGGATTATAGATATATGCTACCACACCCATGTCTTAAGCCCTTACTATACTCTAGACTCAATGAAGTACATATATAAGAATAACAAACTGTCCTTACTTTTAAAGTTTATGGCTTAATGAGGGTAGGATAGTATAGTAAAGAGATGAATAGTGACATTCACTAATTTCCTACTAAGTACTAGTGATCTTGCTAAATCTTTATATACATTATAATCTCATTGACAATCCTACAAGGGAGAAACTTTGATTTCATTTTAAAGATGAAACCAGCCCCTAAAGAAGGCGAGTGACTCATTCAAAATCACAAGGTTAGTGAGAAATAGCTGGGATTCAAATCCAAGGCTGATTGCAATATTCACACTCTACATAGATCAAACTTCTAGAGCAAAGCTCATAAGACAAATCAGTGTGATAAGTACAATTTGGGCTGGGAAAAGATTAAGCAAAACTCACAAAATGATCCATAGGGAAGGGAGTAAATAAATGCCATAAAACTATAACAGAAGTTAACACAAAATGGAAATAGGAAATGTGGCGTCACATGATTACAGGCTTTGACTCCAGGCTACAAGGGTTTTTAGGGTGTTTATCAAGTAAATGAACAATAGGTCCTCTCAATGAGATTTTTCTAGGAGCTAGAAACAGCAATTTAAGATTCATATGGGAAAATTCCAGTTAAAAATTAAACAAAAGTATAATGGGGGAGAAGACTCCTCACAGGAGTTGCTGTGAGTGCTATAAGTTCCTCACAGGAACTTATATGTATTATAAAGCAACAAAAATTCAAACAGTGCAATACTGGCTCAAGAACAGACAGAAATCAATTAATGGAAGAGAATCAGTAGCCCAGACAAAGAAGCCTTTTTTTTGCAAAATTTAATATTTAATAGGAAAAGCATTATAGAACAACAGAAAAGGAAAAATCATTTACCATATGTTGTTGAAAAACAACTTAGGAAAAAAGTACATTCTCATATATCAAGTTAAATTCCAGGAGGACTTAAAAGATTTTCTTAAGTTAAATATAGAAAAAAAAATGGAAGAAATTCAAAGTCCAAATTTAATTTCTGGTAGACTGTCTTTAGGAAAAAAGAATCAAACTTATGAAAAAGGAAAATGCAGAAAGATATTCACACATCTAATGTTCAATTAAAGGGTGTGATTAAGGAAATGCCAGAACTTTAACTCTGTGGAATAATGTGATAATATACGGCCATTTGAATAATTATAAAAACTACAGCAACATAAAAATATTTAGGCATGATGGAGCTCTGACAAATAAGGTGTATTAGCTCTCCATTGTCAATGTAACAAATTACCACAAACTTAACATCTTAAAGCAATGCAAATTTATTACCAATATCTTACATTTCTAGTGGTTAGAAGTTCAACACAGGTCTCACTGGGCTAAAATCAAGGTGCCAGCTAGGGTTGCATTTCTAGAGACTGTGGGGAGAATCTGTTTCCTTGCCTCTTTCAGCCTCTATAAGGTACCCTCGTTCCTTGGCTAGTGACCCTTTCCCCCATCTTTGAAGCTGGCTAAGGTCAGTAGATAGCCCTGTGGCATCTGATCCCGTCAGATCTCGGAAGCTAAGCAGGGTCGGGCCTGGTTAGTACCTGGATGGGAGACCGCCTGGGAACACCAGAAGCTGTAGGCTTGGGAGCAGGATCTGGCAACTCCCTCCCAAAAATCAATCTGCCATTGAAAACCCTATGTACAGCAAAGAAACATTGACAATAGTGTTTCCCCTGTTGTATAGAGGGTCGCTATGAGTCGGATACCAACTCGATGGCACCTAACAACAACAACAACAAGGTCAGTGAGTCCTAACATCACATCACTCTAACCTTCTTCTATAGCCACATTTCCCGCTGGCTCTTCAGCCTCCCTCTTCCACTTTTAAGGACACTTAATAATTGGGCGGGGCTGGGATTTAGCTCAGTTGGTAGAGCACCACTCTGCAGTCTCTGACATCCCGAATTCGGTTCCCAGCACCGCAAAAATGGGAGAAGGACGTGGCAACCCACTCCCAAGGCAATCCCGAAACAATCTGCCATTGAAAACCCTAAGAGGGTCGCTATGAGTCGGACTCGACTTGACGGCACCTAACAACAACAACAACAAGAATAATTGGGTCCACCCATATAATCCAGAAAAATCTCCCCATCTCAGGTCAATTAGTAGACAACCTTCAGTCCATCTACAACATTATTTCTCAAATTTTCATATTAACTTCCAGGTTTCAAAAATTAGGATGTGGGTATCTTGGAGGGGCCATCTTTCACCCTAACATGGTTTTCACAGATGGAGAAAATACCTGAAAAGTAACTAGATATTAAAGTAGTGAAATTATGAGTAAATATTTTCTATTTTCCAAATCTTTCATAATGACATATTACTTCCATAATCTTTTTCAGACAATAGTGTTGGCTGGTAAAGGAGAACAATGAAAGACTTATAAAATTTCAGCCTAATAAATGCTTGGTTAGCCCATGAAGATCTACTGCATTGCCATCATCCTTGTTTTTCTTTCTGAACATTTTCGGATTCAGTCTAGGACCCCTAGGAACAATACTGACCCAATTCCTGCCAAGTAACCCCAACTCTACCTAGCATAGGCATATCACTGTCATTAATTTTCCAGGCCACTTAAATACTTAAATTGAAATACTTATCTGGAGCCTCCCTGTAATGATGCTGGGCAGAGGTGTACACTGGCCTAGGACATATTAGCTAGAGGACACTGAGAACAGGGAGGAATCAAATCTAACCAAGGTGGGGAACTGATGGAGTACACAGTCTCCTCCAAGTACACCAAAACCTGTATACAGTAAAGCAGGAAGGTAGGCAGGACTTTAGGCATTCATTCTGGTTACATGTTCAAAAACAATATTCTGGAGCACAGCCAAGTAGTGTTTTACTGCAGGGGTGGACAGAGGTATAGTCAAGAGAGGACAGGTCATATCGAGGCAGCGAGCAGCATAGAGCAGGTCAGGGACTGGCAGGCACAACACTGTACCAAGAAGGTCAAGGGGAGGATCCAACTGTAAAGGCTGTCATCATCTCCAACAAGTTTGGAATAAGACAAACAACTTTCTCACGACTGTGTGATCATTGCTACTCTTAGCTTCTGGTCTGCAGATCCACGGCACACATATCGGATTACCTGGCATCATGTTAAGGTGCAGAGTGCAGTGGGCCTATGAGAGTCTACATTTTAATGAGCTCCCAGGTAATGTTGCTATCCCATTAGAGATCACACTCTAAGAACCACAGGTCATCTGGGAACTTGTGAGAAATGCAAATATTTTTATCCCATCTCCCACCTTCAGAACCAGAACTCTGGGAGTGGGATCATCAAATTATACTTGTAGAAGCCCTCTAGGTGATTCTGATGCATGTCCTGAGTTTGAGAACCATTGATATAGAGGACCTCAAGGCTTCTCTACAAATCCAACTCTCCACCATCTATGTTACACAGAGAATCTAGAAGCAGAACTTGAACATAATGTAGCCCAGGACAGAATCCACTGGGCCACACGAGGAGATGGTGAATATGGAGCAAGAGAAGATAAATAAGCCTCCCTTTTCTTCCTGGGATCTACAGTGGTACCACCCTGGTGCTAATCTCACCAGATCTCAGAAGCTCAGCAGAGTCAGTTAGTCCTTGGAGAGAGGGGCCATCTGGGAATACTGGGTGCTACAGGCTTGGGGGAAGGATCTAGTATCCCTTCCTGAAACAATTGTAGTTGTTAGGTGCTGTTGAGGTGGGTCCCATTCATAGCTACTCTATGTACAATTGAATAAAACGTTTTCCAACATTGTACACTGCTTGTCACTACTGTCAGTGATTCTCTGCTATTCACAGGGTTTTCAATGGCTGACTATTTCAGGAGTTGGGTGCCAAGTCCTTCTCCCTAGCCTACAGCATCTGGTATTCCCAGGTGGTCTCCCATCCAAAGACTAACCAGTCCAGATCAGATGGGATTGGATGCCAGGGTAGTATGGCTGCAGACCCTGAAATGATTAACTGTCAAATACCCTATGAATAGCAGAGAAGCACTGACAATAGTGCCAGGTAGGGCAAAGTGTCAGGTTTCATCTGTTGTACACAGGGTCGCTATGAATTGGACCTAACGCAACAGCACCTAACAATAGCAACAACTCTTCCTGGGAGTGTCCTACTGTCGGAGCAAGAGTTTCAGGAAAAAGCTCTCCTCTACAACTTCCTAACATATGGCTACATCACTAAAAAGCAGTGATAATGCCAACATTTAGGACACTTCATTTTGAAAAATGTAAGTTTCCAGGTAGGTGAGTACTCTTGCTTTTCCTCCTCCCATTTTCATGTGGTTGGTTCTTAAAGCAGGAAGGGAAAGGAGGTGAGGCATGCCATTGCTTGTACACTTGTGCAGAGTATGCAGTGTGTCTGTGAGATCATGTCACAGGTGCACTGTAATTAATTGTGGGCATTCTAGCTGAGAAAGGGTTGGGAGCCATAGATCCATGCCCAGAGATTCTCCAGCAGAGCTTAATGCCCCAAGGAAGCTTCTCAGTCTTTGATGGGCATGAATCACCTGGGGATCTTGTCAAAAGAGAAGATTTTACTTCAGTAGGTCTAGGAGGAGGCTGAGACTCTGTATTTCAAATAAGCTGCCAGGAATACTGATACCATTGGTTCATAGATCACATTTGGGTAGCAAGATGATATAATACACCTGATTCCAATTTTACCTGGCTGCCAGAAATATACCCTGATATAGGGTGACTAACATTTCCAGTTTGCCTGGGATTCAAGGGGTTTTCAGGATATAAGACTTTCAGTGCTAAAAAGTAAGAAAGTTTCAGACAAACCAGAATGAGTTGATCATCCCATATATGTGTCAGAACTGACATTTATTAGTGAAAACAACAGATATTCTAGGCAACTGTGCTCTACTCCCAACTAATTCCTACTTGATCACAACTCTTTTGGTCAACTAAACCTAGACTTGGCCTCAGACTCCTTCTTAATATTGAGTTCCAGAAACCACTACCAATTAACTAGCATTGGTAAAGGAAATCAAACATATTCTTGGGATAAAAGCCAAAACAGCATTCCATATCACTTATTCATCTTCTCTATGGAAATAATAAGCATGATGATGACAATGACAGATAATTCAGCAAAATGTAGTATGTGCTGGGAGGAAAATCTTTATATTTGGTAATAGCAATTGTAGGTAGGAATAAATAACTCATACACATTGTTGTTGTTAAGTGCCGTCAAGTCAATGTCCGACTCATAGCAACCCTACATTCAATAGGTGACACACTATTGTCAGTGCTTCTCTGCTATACATAGGGTTTTCAATGGCAGGTTGATTTTTGGGAGTGGTTGCCAGATCCCTCTCCCAAACTTACAGCACCAAGCTGTCTCCCATCCAAGTACTAATCAGTCCTGACCCTGCTAAGTTTCTGAGATCTGAAAGGATCAGATTCCACAGTGGTATGGCTGCAGGCAACTCATACATATCACAGTGATTAATAACAAATGCAGCCTAAAATAGTGGAAAAAGCATAGATTAGAATACACACAAATGGCTTAACTGCCATGAGCCTGTTTCCTCTTCTATGAAATGAGTAAACTGCATTGTCCTTCCATTTATGACTAATGTTTGGTCAAGTGCTGAGCATATGCTAACATGCCACAGGTCTGGATTGAATTTTCCTCTTTCACTTCTTCCTTTACCAGTTATGGACTTATCAAAATGAGCATTCCTACTAGGCGGAATGAATCTCAACTGTTGGTTAACAAACCATATTCTCAGGAGCAGTTGTTGTTAGGTGCTATTGAATCCTGTCCAGTGTCCATCTCATAGCGACCCTCATAGGGTTTTCAATGGCTGATTGTTTCGAGATTGCCTTGGGAGTGGATTGCCACATCTTTCTCCCACCAGGAGCAGCAGGCAGCTAGAATTTCCTACCAAGGACTACAGATATCCTGTGGGGGGGGGGGGGTCAGAGCACAAAAATCCTTAGAATAAACTCCTTATGGATGAATCCTGTTGGAAATCAGCTATTAGTCTCAGTTTCACTAAGCTCCAAGTCTCAAAAGGCAGCATCACCTGGTACTTCCTGCAGCCACATTCTTCATCTGCAATGTTGTTGTTGTTGTTGTTGTTGTTGTTAGGTGCCATCGAGTCAAGTCCAACTCATAGCGACCCTATGTACAGCAGATCGAAACACTTCCCGATTCTGTGCCAGGCAAATGATCTTATTTATGTTTAAGCCCATTGTTGCAGACACTGTGTCAATCCATCACATCTGCAATGTAGTAGTTATCTATTACTGCCCATACTTGTCCATCTTATTCTATAATTAAATACCTAAGGAGAGTCACCTTTATAAAGAAAGGAGATTTATTTAGTTCACAGGTATGGACATTCAAGGGCAAGGCATTGGCATTGGTTTGGCTCAGGTGAAGATATCATGTTGGATGGTGTTATAATAGCAGGAGTCCATGGGAAAACAGATCATATCTTGAAACAGGAAGTCAGAGAGTGACTTAGGGATCAGATTTGCTCTCGAAACAATTTGCTAGCTAGCGTGAAAGCACTAGTCCTACTAGACTAATGACTTAAGGCCCTTCCACCAGACCTCACCTCTTAATGGTTCCATACCACCTCTACACCACTAATTCAAGGACCAAGCCTCCAACACAGGCACCTTTGAGGGACAAGACACATGCAAAGCACAGCACTGCTTGACATGTTACCCTAAAACTTAGCACTTATAACACCACACATTTATTATCCCACACTTTATGAGGGCCAGGGATGTGGGTGTGACCTCACTGGGCTCTCTACTTTAGGTTCTCTCATGAGGCTGCAATCAAAGGCAAGTGTGTCTGAAGGCTTGACAAGGAATAATACATTTCCAAGTTTATTCAGGTGGTGCTGGCAAGATTCATTTCCTCAAGGGTTGCTAGACTGAGGTTCTTCTTGGCAGCTCACCAGAGGCCATCCTTAGTTCCTTACAATATTGGCTTTTCCAGCTTGCTTCATCAAGACAGCCCATGACGCAAGTCAGAATAAGGCTATGTGGATATTTTGTGAGTTACAGTCTTTTATAATCTATTCCTAGGAATGACATCTAATCACTTTTGCTGTGTTCTCTTGGTTAAAAGCAAATCACTAGAGCTATCCTAAACTCAAGCAGAAGGGATTCCATGAGAATATGAATACCAGGTTGTGGGGATCACTAAAAAGACCACCCACCACAAGTACCTCATAGTGAAATCACTGGTTGCAAAGCAGCTTGCCCTAGACACTTTGGGAAACAATCATAAAATTGTTTCCATCCCTGCTTCTAGAAATGCAAACACAATTACTCCTCCATCATACCACTTAAGCAATAAAAAATAAAAGCTGATATATAGTCTGTTATACATCACACAGGTTGTTAGGGTACAGCCAAGGAAAAATCATATTCAATGTCAAGTTTCAGAAAGGTTAAGTGAATTTGGTTTCTGTCCACAATCATGCACAATCCATGAAACATGATATCCCCTAACTCTTTAGTTGCTCTATAGTGCTATTTTACTTCCCAACTTCACGAAATGCTCAGTCTTCTAAAATTAATCCTCTTTAGTTCCAATCCCTCTTTTCATTAAATGACTTCAAATAACTTGTGAATGATACTACGTCTATGTCAAGAGTCAACTTTGTAGCTTGAGAATTATTTCTCCCCATGACTGCGAAATGAGTTACTATGGTTATGTCAATCCAAATTAAAGGTATTCAAAACAAGAACAGAGAATGTAAAGAATATTAGCGATTATCTATTGTCTAGTTCTCAATACTGATTTCACATTTAGAATCACCAAGGGGGGTGCTTTTTAAAATCCTGATACCCTAGAAACACCCTAAAAAGTTGCATTACAATGTCAGGTGATGAGATTTAGGAATGTGTCCTTTGAAAGCTCCCTATTATCATAGTGAAGATTTAAAATCATTGTTCTAATCTAAACAATGAGTTTCCAGAGAGATGAAGTAACTTTACTAGATGACATAGCTAAATAGTTGCAAAATCACTAGCACTGTGCTTTTCTTATAGCTGGTACTGGAGTAAATTCTTCACTGGTGTTATCCAAAGCAGTGATCCTGAACTTGTTGCTAGACAAAGTACTGTCTAATACAGGTACACAGAGGTCTTTAAAAATATATAGATGCCTGCCTTCACCACAACATTGGTTCTGTTTTTATGTTATATTTTGTTTCATGAAGCTTCCCAGGTGATTATATTGTATAGCCAGGGTTAAGAACTACTGATCTAAATTTTAGCATATAGCATATAACCTATTTATTCATCTTTCTTAACCAAAGGCCACAGAGTATGAAAATGTGTCTTCTTCATATCCAAAGGGCTTAATCCAAATGAAGTTACATTTGTAATCTCTTAATGTCCAGGAGAATGAAGAATATGCCTAATACATTAAAACTACCCCAAAGCTATAAGAATTCCTTTCTGAAGAATAAAATTTTTGACAACATGCTTCATTTTTTAAAGCCTTAATATCACAAGGAAATATAGCAGATGATATTATAAGCAAGCCTAGACATAACATAAAGGAGCTTGTAATATAAACATTATCTTAAATATGAGATAGTCAAAGGTGATAGGAAAACTCACTTATTTTCTTATGGCCCTGGAGTGAATCAGTGTGAGAAGTTATTTATGAATAAGGATGTGCAGACACCCAGATTAGGATTCAACTAAAGAAGGTATACCAGTATTAGGTATATATTGATACAAATTATCTTGATATTTAGCAGCTTAAAATAATAAACATTTATTATACTAAGGGTTCTATGGGGAAGGAAATTGGAAGCAGCTTAACTGAGTAGTTCTATCTCAGGGTCTCACAAAATTTTAATCATGGTATTTTCTAGGCTACAGTCATTTGAAGGCTTGACTAGAGTTTTATGGTTTGGTTCCCCCAAAAGGTGATGTCATTTGGTCCCCAACTGGTGACATTGTGCTGGGATGTTGTGAAACTTTGGGAGGTGGGTCTTGGGTGGAAGTAACTGCTTGGTGACAGGCCACTGAGATTTTTACCCCAGACCCCCTTCCCTGATCCTTCTCTATTCCTGGCCTGTCATTCTGTGAGATCATCTGACAAGACATGCTGTCGCCACCACCAGGCCTGCTCTGCTGCCTTTATGGACTGATCTACTAACTGCATTCCCAATAAACATCTTCCCTCACAACTTTGAGTTGTTTACTCTGCTACACTGATGTCAACCAACTAATACATGGGGCAAAAGGATGTTTCCAGGATGGCTCACATGGCAGACAAGGTGATGATGGCTGTTGACAGGAGACCTTAGTTCCTTACCACATGGACTATTGCATGAGGATGCCCTTATGACATGGCAACTGGCTTTCCTTAGAGTGAGTGATCCAAGAGTCAGGATCCAGTCAAAATACTTTTTCTGATATAGTCTCAGAAGTTACATATTGCCACTTCTACCTTCTTTTACTTATTGGAAGCAAGTCCTTAAGTCAGGCCCACATTCAAGGGGACTAGGGCTCAGCTCTGCTGTTTTAGGGTTTTTTTTTTTTAACAAAGTGTCAAAGAACTTGTGGACATATTTTAAACTATCAGATAAAGTGAGAGACAACAGGCAAAGACAAGAGTGTCCTCCTTGGCAGAGATAAGGCAATCTGCATTTCTTGTCAAAAGCTGATGGCAATCAGCACAAGCCCTTTGTCCTCTGACAACTGCCAAAAGGTCCAGGAATAGGATTTTAGAAATGACTACAACAGTTTCTAGAAGGAAATAATGGATAATGTTTGAGTTTAGGAATATTTTTGTTACAGAAGTATCTCTCCACTTTCTTCTGGAAGGCTGGAATTATTTTAAAATTGAGGCCAAAGCCACAACTAGAGATAAAAGATAACAAATGAAAATGGTAATTTAAGTAAATAATTATATGGCTGAAAATGTAGAAGTTTACCAGATAATAGGTGAGGAGACTCACATTACAGACTTAACTTTCTCATGTAGATGGAAGATGAAAGAATAGAAGAAAACTAGGAGAAAGGGAACAGAAAGGTTAGGCTGAGAGCTAGCTATGAGGACTGGACTTCAAAGAGTCAACAAGATTATTCAGGTGGTGCTATCAAGTGTTCAGTAATTTGACTAGTCCATTTTCTGTTTCTAATAACACACCATCACAGACTAGGTAGGTTATAAAGAAAAGGGGTTCATTTTGGCTCACAGTTCTGGACATCCATGATCAAGAAGCCACATCTGGTAATAGCCCTCTTGTCGGGACAGTTCCAGGGCATCACATGACAAAAGATAGGGAGAACATGCGTTCTGGTCTCTCTCTCTCTTTTTATAAAGCTACCAATATTCAATCATGGGGCTCTATCCTGACAATTTTACATAATCCTAACCACCTCCCAAATACCCCACCTGTAAATACCATAGTCCAATTAAGTTTCCACATTCTTAATACCTCACAACTGGGGTGAAATTCCAACATGAGTTTTGGAGGGAACAAATTATAATCAAATCACAGTAGCAACTACACAGTTACCTCTATATTTTTGCTTCATACTTTCTAGAGTGAGAAGTATTCAGTCAGAAAGCTAGGGTCTGGGACTCAGGGATGAATTTCCATTCCATTCCTCACTTGTTTTGCACTTTATCAAGACCTATAAACATCCTGTACCTCTCCTTCCTCATCTGCACATCAAGGAGAATAATAGTGCCCACTTCATAGGTTACCAGGTGGATTAAACAAATTATTATTTTCTTATCATTAAAAATACACAGTCACTGATAGTATGGCAAGATACTTCAAAACTCAAGTTCAATATTTCTAAACATTTGCTGATTGGAAGCAGTAACCAAACTTTTAGAAATCAGTTTCCTTGATTGATATAGATACTTGTCCTTCCAACTGACTCTGTTGCATAAGGAACCGTTTTACTAAGGCTTTGGTTTGCATACGTATGTAAAAAGCCTAATGATAATCTTTGGGCAGCTCATGATTACTCAAAAATAGTAAGGTTAGATAATAAATGTCAGTGAGTGGTTTTATATTTTCTCATATCAATTTTTGTACAGAAAATAATTTAAATTACCTTTGATATTTATAAAATATCAAATTCAGAAAAATTTCCAACTAAAAAACTACTTCTTCTGAGCTTTTAAATTCAACTCACTAGTAATATTTGCCTACAGCATTACAACCCTGGCATCCTATCCCATCAAATCTCAGAAGTTAAGCAGGGTCAGGCCTGGTTTGTCCTTGGAATACTAGGTGCTGTAGGCTTGGGAGAGGGACCTGGCAACCCACTCCCAAAAAATAATCTGCCATTGAAAACCCTATGAATAGCAGAGAAGCACTGACAATAGTGTTTCATCCGTTGTACATAGGGTTGCTATGAGTCGGACACTGACTTGACAGCACTTAACAACAACAAGAAGCTAGATTATGAGCTGAGGTTAAACTCAGATGGTAGAGTTCTTGCTGTGTTCTGAGGCCCTGGGTTTGATCCCCAGCACCAGAAAAATGGGAGAAGGTACTGGCAGCCCACTCCCAAAACAATCAGCCATTGAAAACTCTACGAATAGCAGAGAAGCACTACATAGTGCCAGGCATGGCACAGTGTCAGGGAGTGTTTTGTTCTGCTGTATACTGGGTCACTATGAGTTGGACCCAACTCAATGGCACCTAACCAACAACAGGAATCCTAATTATAATTCCCTAGATTATAATTCACAAACTCATTATATATCTACTGTGTACAACTAAGAAAAAGGAAGATTCCACTCTTTCATCATTTCTATAGAAATAAACCAATCATTTAATGTGTATAATAGACATTGTTAATCTTTGAGTAAGCAGACATAAATATTTTCATTATACAAAACTTTGAATGTATATAATCCTCTATCATGAGTTTGGGATAATTTGGATTGTTTTTGTTTGTTGGATTTTTTTTACTTTAATTATTTTATTTTTATTTGTTTGCTTTTGAGACAGAGTCTCCTGTAGCCTAGAACTTCCTGGAACTTGCTATGCAGACCAGGCTAGCTTCAAACTCTTGATCCTCCTGCCTCAGGCCTGAGTACTGAGATTACAGGCATGCACCACCACATCCACTCTGTTAGACTACTTTTAAAAACTTAGACCTTAGTATAAAAGACATTGTCTCCAAATGATGTACTAATAAAGGATCCATTATTATGCTACTGTGATGGTTAAATTTTATGGCAACTGAGAGGATTAATTTCTAGAATATATAAAGAACACAAGAAATTAAACACCAAAGTAATAAATAATCCAGTAAATAAGTGGGCAATGGAAATGAGCATACAGTTCTCAAAAGAAGAAATCCAAATTGCCGAGAAAACATGAAAAAATGCTCAATATCTCTAGCCATTGTTGTTGTCGTTGGTATTAGGTGCTGTCCAGTCATGTCTGACTCATAGCAACCCTCATAGGGTTTTCAATGGCTAATTGTTTCGAGATTTCCTTGGGAGTGGATTGCTACATCCTTCTCCCATTTTTGTGGTGTTGGGAATCGAACTCAGGACCTCAGAGACTGCAGAGCAGTGCTCTACCAACTGAGCTAAATCCCAGCCATCTCTAGCCATTAGGGAAATGCAAATCAAAACTACACTAAGATTCCATCTCACTCCAATAAGAATAGTCAAGATTAACAAAGCAAATAACAACAAATGCTGGCAGGGATGCAAAGGAAAAGGAACACTCTTACAATGCTGGTGGGATTGTAAATTAGTTCAACCACTGTGGAAACCAATATGGAGATACCTGAGAAAACTAAGAATAGAACTATCATATGACCCAGTTATAACACTTCTAGGAATACACCCAAAGGAAGATAAGCCATCATACCACAAGGACACCTGCACTTCCATATTTAATGCAGCACTCTTTACAATTGTAAGGGTATAGAATCAGCCAAGATGCTCATCAACAGAGAAGTGGTATAAAAAATGTGGTATATTTACACTATGGAATATTATCCAGCAGTAAAGAAGAATGAAATTGTCATTTGCAACAAAATAGATGGAACTGGATGTAGGGCATTGTGCCTTGGGGGTATCAGGGACAAAGGCAAGATGGCACCAAACGGAACTGCTTAAGGCGGATCCCTAAGTTGTTTATAAAAAGTTATGATTGGCTACTGCTGCTTCAGTGGTCAGAGAACTTACTGCCCTCACTGTATGCTTGGAGTGACCTCTTCGCTGATTGCCCCACACAGGATGATGAACTGTTACTCCCTTTTCACTGATTATAAACGTAGCAGAGCTTCCTTAATAAAGTTGGTTCTTTGTTCCTTCCCTCCCCACTCTACTGGAGACTGCTGTGTGTTTCTTGCACCTCCACATACTTACTCTTCTCCGGGTGTTGAGGTCCAGTCTCAGGCGAAGGACCTGACAACTGGAGAGGATAATTTTAAGCAAAATAACCCAGGCTCAAAAAGAGAAACGATGCATGTTCTCACTCATATGTGGGAGCTAAATCTACCTTAAAGGGAAAAATTATACATATATACATATATGCATAGATAAATGTACAACCATACTTACATGAGAATGGAAAATACAAATTGATCCAATATGAGTGGAGAGGGGACTACTGGGGAGGGAATGGTTGATGAGGAAAGGAGTGGGGAAGCAACAGAGGGGCAAAGAGGGAGGGAAAAACACAAAATACAGGATGCAACTCTATGAAAATACAAAATAAGGGAAAAAATTTCAGGGGATAGCCCATGGTAGCATACACTGTTACTTCATGTTAATCAGAATTCTTACTTTTTTTCTCTTTTTCTTTCATTTTGTTCTGTAAAATGTTTAAGGAGATGGAAGCCCTAAGAAAATTGATTTGAGAGTTACATAATGAATATAATGAATATATCAACTGGCATACTACTCTGTATCCCACGAACATGTAAAACTAAAATACTAATAAGAAAAATTTATGTCAACATGTCTAGGCTATGGTTGGCAATGTGGTCAAACACGAGTCTGGATGTTGCTCTGAAGGTATTTTATAGATGTGATTAACATGTACCATCAGTTGTCTTTAATATTACTCTCCATAATGTGAGTGGGCCTCATCCAAGCAACTGATGGTCTTCAGAGCAAAAACTTAGGTTTTCCAGAAATAAAGCAATTTTGCCTCAAGACTTTAACACAGAAATCCTGCCTGAGCTTCCAGCTTGCCAGCCTGCCCTATAGATTTCGAACATGTCAGGCCCCACAATCATGTGAGCCAATTCCTTAAAATAAATCTATCTAAATGCACATACAGATATACATATATATCCAATTGGTTCTGTTTCTCTGGAGAATCCTGACTGATATAGTTGCTTATTCACATATTTAATGTTGGTAAAAAATTACTAAGAAAATTACATTTAATTATCAAGAAATACCCTTGGGTTTCTCTATGTGTACCACTCCTGGTATATCAGATGTGCTTCCTAAAACTTTGATGACAGGAGGCAGGAGGGAGAGGGAGAGAAATTTCCACATGCACAGAGTGTGTTTGGAGTTTCTGCTTGGATGTAGAGAGGGAAGTATAACATCAGCCTTACTGCTACTGAAGATCAGCTTCAGCACCTCTTACAGGGTTCACTATGTGCCATTCACAATGGGAAAAGGCTGATGAGCTGTTCTGCATAGATGCTGAGGAAAGAGATTTCCAAAACCATACCTATTTTTAGAGACAATATGCCATTGATAAGATATTATTTCAAATTGCAAAGTCCATCTGTGTAAAAGAAATGCATGTGAAAACCTGAACATTCTTTTGTTAACAAAATTGAATTCTGCTAGATAATCTTTCCCATATTATTACAAAGTGGGTTGTACATTAATTAGCAAGCTCTCCCAACAGAATGAATGGAAGCTGATTTTCTAAATCACTTGCTTACTAAAACATGACTGAAATTTAATAGGCCACTATGAATAACTTATTTTTAGGACATATGTTTTACATGTTATTATTTTCACAAAGAGCTGTTTTATTATATAAATTGCTTTTCCTGTCCTTGACAAGTTTTTGTACAAGTAGTAAGTGAAAAATACTTTCATAGGATCATAGACCTAAACATAAAATTTATTGAGGAAATAACAGAAAAATGTCTTGACCTTGTTGTAAGCAGAGAATTTTTAAAATCAGGACGCAAACAGCATTAGCCATAAAATAAAAAGCAATAAATTGGACTTCATGAAAATTTAAAATTTCTGCTAATAAATAATACACCATTAAGAAAATGAAAGGGCAGGCTATAGACTATGAACATATTTATAATATATAACCTATGACAAAGTACATGAATCCAGATGATACAGAGAACTACTAACAACAGAAATAAAAGACAAATAATTCAATTTTTAAAATAGGACTTGAAAATGCACTTCACAAAGGATTATAGGTGGTTAATAAAAACATAGTACCATAAGTCATCAGGTAACATAAATTAAGACCACAATGAAATACTACCATGTATACAATAAAATGGTTAAAATGAAAAGATTAACATTATCAATTATTCCTTAGGGTATGGAGCAACTGAAATTCTCCTACACTGCTGATGAGTGTATATGGTGCAACATATTTGTACAAGAGGTTAACATTTTCTAGTTAAGTTTCTATATGCTTACTCCTAAGTATTCCACTCCAGGTATTTTCCTAGTCGAAGAGTAGACATATATCTACACAAAAACTTGTAAATAAATGTTCAGAGAAACATTATTTATGGTATCTAAAAACTAGAAACACCCAAATTTCCATCCACAAGGGAGTGGATAATAAACTTGTATGTTCATACAATGTTTTATTACGCAGCAATAAATAGAAACTACTGATTAATGCAACAATGTGAATGGATCTCAAAACCAGCATGTTGAGCTAACAAAGCCAGATTTGAAAGAATATATTATATTGTTCTATTTATACAAATTTCTAGAACAAACAAAACTTTTATAGTGAATAAATCAAACTGGTGGTGATGAATAGCTGGTTAAGATGGCTAAATGAAAGCAGCTATGCTTTGATTGGGGAAGGAGAAAAAGAGTTCAGAAAAAGCCACAAATGTCTCTTTTTTTTTTTTTT
>VMDO01018304.1:0-42531 GCA_007922755.1 Pedetes capensis
TGGGATTGAGGATGTTTTCATTTGTAGAGGGATACAAATAATCAACTCTATGGGCTTTTTATTAAGTCCAGTCTTGTTTTTTAAAGCTACCAATTTGACATTAAAACATAAATAGATTACTTTTAATAGCAAAATATGGCAGGTATTATCTTACATAATGGGCTGGGGTTTCAGTTGGTAGAATGCTGTTCTGAGCTCTTTGAGGCCCTGGGTTCAATCCCCAGCACCACAAAAATGGGAGAAGGACATGGCAATCCACTCCTGAAGCAATCCTGAAACAATCAGCCATTGAAAACCCAGTGAATAGCAGAGAAGCACTGACAGTGTTAGGGAGTGTTTCATTCTATTGTATGTGGGGTTGCTATGAGTCAGACCCAACTTAATGGCACCTAACAAAAACAATCTTACATAATATCTCCTACTATCGTGTGAGTTCTGAGCCCAAGTGAGTGGTGTTATTTATATGGGAAAAGAATGTTATGTTTCCTGTTACAGTGTATTTTAAGAAATGAACTGGAAGCCAGGCACTGTGGAGGATGCCTGTAATCCCAGCTACTCAGGAGACTGAGGCAGGAGGATCAAGAGTTTGAGGACAGAGGCAACCTGCACAACTTAGCAAGACCATCTGAAAAACAAAAACAAACGAAAAGCTGGAATTACCATATCAGAAGCACAAATTTCTAAGCAGCATGAAAATGAAACTGAATAATACTTTTAAGGGTCTTTTTATACCACTTTGTGATATGTTCTCCTTGGTAATTAAAATTTCTTTCCTTCTTTAACTGGCAGTACACCTTATTAAGAAAGATTTGTATTCATAATTCTGGTGCACTTAATGCTTACCACATGAACTACCTGGTACTTAAAACTAGTGATCAGCAGAAGAAAAATGACATTAGCACTATAATTAAAGTCATTACTGATGTTCATAGTATATATTTGTCAATGGAGTTTAAATTAAATGGCAAGGTTATCCATAAAATATTTCACTAAAGGGTAAAAAATTTCCTTTCTACCTTCTTTTTGAGAGGAGGAGGGTGAGATAGGCTGACCTCAAATTCTCAATCCTCCTGCCCTAGCCTCCCAAATGCTGGGATTACAGGCATGCACCACCACACCTGGCTCAAAGATAGGGTTCTTAGCATCTACAAGTCAAACTCAGTCCCCAAAGCCTTCATTCTAATTCAGATCTTAGGCCTACTCTCTCCACCATCCTGCAAGGCCATATTTGCAACTGCCTATTGGACATCGACATGAGTCTTGAAGCAGTTTAAACTTTACATCACTAACACTCAACTTACTTTCTTCCCATTCATGTTTTCTTCTAGAATAGAAAGATGCTATGCAAGGCTCCAGAATCTGCCTCCAAACCTCAACACAACTTTAATTGCTCTTATATCCTTTCCATCCTTACTGCCCTGCTGCTGTTACTGCATAGGCCCTGGCCTAAATCCTAGCTACTTCTTCCCCATGATTGCTATAACTTTCTTCTTGCCTGAGAGGACAACACATTAGAAGACCACTTGCCTAGCATGGGATGAGAGCCTGGGTTCTATCCCCACATTGGAAAAACAAACATTTTTTTTTTCTAATTTCAGTGCTTTCCTTTTGTGGTCCACTTTAAACACTGCCAGAACAGTCTTGCTAAAGCAAAGTTCTAATCTGATTTAATCCCTACTCTTACAGACTTCAATGGCATTCCCAGTGGCTTGGCATGGAACAATTCGTCCAGCTACCCCTACCACAACCTGTGCTCCCATTATTCCTTTTTTCCTCATCCACCCCCGCTCCATCTCTGCCTACTTAGATCTAACACTTCTGTATGACAGTTGGTGCGAGCTGTCCTCTCCCTTGTTCTTCAGACTAGATCCAGTCTTTATGTTCTTATAGTCTGTAGTTCATAAACTTTCACATGATTCTTACCACATTCTGCCCTTGAGAATAACTTAGTGTGTTCATTTGAGACTCCCCACATCTGGCAGAGTGCCTTGCATGCAGTGAACACTCGATATTTGTTCATTAAATTCATTCTTATGGATCCCTAAAAAGCATCTCTAAAACACACACACCATTCTGGAATCTATGCCACTTTTAATGCCATTTTCTAAAGGAAAATCTTATCTATGACTTTTTCTACTGTAAGAGATAAATGGTTTCTACTAGAATTTTTTGTTTGCTTGTTTTGTTTTTTGTTTGTTTTTTGTGGTACTGGGGGTTGAACCCAGGGCCTCGTGTTTGCATGCTTTACAAGTGCTGGACCACTGAGCTGTACCCTCAGCCCATTTTTTTTACTTTTTGAGACAGGGTCTCGCTAAGTTACGCAGACTTCCTCTGGTCTCGAACTTGCAATCCTCCTGTCTCAGCCTCCCGAGCTGCTGGGATTACAGGCATGCACCACCATGCCCAGCTTCTACTGGAAGTTTTTAAAACATAAAGATAGCAGGAGATTTTCAAAAAGCCCAAATATCAAATTCTTTTTCCTTTGGGGTGAGAAGGAGGAATTAAGGGGGTACAACTTTCCCTTTCACAGGAGTTTGTCATAGCATGTAAGAGCCAATCTTGAAATACTATTTTAAAAAATGATTTATAATGTATTTCTAGAAAGTTTTTACTTAAAGTGATGATAGTTTGTATCTTATTGTTCTTATATAGATCATTTATAAATAAAAATTTAGCTTTGTAAATACTGTTAATATATTTATACAAAATAAATTTACTATAACATATACTGCTGGTGTGATAAGTCTTTTAAACCATACCTTTTGTTGGAGTATTGCATTTAAAAATGAACCTCACTAACTCATTTTTCCTGGAGCATGATTTAAGGGAGACTCTTCACCTATAATGATGTTCCCCAAATGGCTTCTACTTCTAAGTTTTCATAAATCAACTAACTTATTCTGACTTAAGTGCATTAATTGGGTGATACAGGGTAACTACAAGCATCATTTTAGTCATGATTATTATGTACTAAGAATATTATGTACTGAGAAAAGGTCTCAGATTCCCTTTTTCCTTTGGACCTATGATGTATTTTCATAGCTTTCACCTTGGGAATCTGCATAAGGATATTGGGGGAGGGGACGAGGACAGGTGCCTTATAACCAAACCACACAAAGAGATACAGGTGGACTTTTAGAAAATGAGGCATGAAACTTTTTCCCCAGTACTGAGGCGGTTGACCCTAGGGCCTCACACATAATAGGCAAGTGCTCTACCACTGAGCTGTGCTTCTAGCTCCATATATATATATATATTTTGTAGTGCTGGGGTTGCTGAAGCCAGAGCCTCTACCACTAAGCTGCACCCCCAGCCCCATTTCTATTTTTTTTTATCATGATAGGGTCTCGCTTAATTACGCAGGCTGCCTCTGGCCTCAAACTTATGACCCTCCTGCCCCTGCTTCCTGAGTCGCTGGGATTATACATGTATGTCACTACACAGGGCCTTATTTATTTAGGTTTTTGAGACAGGGTCTTGCTAAATTGCACAAGCTGCCCCTGGCATTGAACTTTTGACTCTCTTGCCTCAAGTTCCCAAATCACTGGGATTACAGGGGTTCACCACAGCATATTTCTAATTGTTAAGGAATGTTGCATGCCCTTTTCTTGTGGTCCAGCTACCTACTTCCAGAGGGAAAAAACAAAAATATTCTCTTTTCTAGCACACATTTGCTTTTCTTCACTTGTTTTTCTGCAGGGTTTCTGTCCTGAATCTGTACCTGCATTTTTTGGTTTTGTTTTTTTGTTTCCCAGTACCTGGAGGCTGAACCCAGGGCCTTGCACATACTTTGCAAGTGCTCTACCACTGGGCTGCACCTCTAGTACGTATTTTATTTGGGGACAGGGCCTCGCTAAATTACACAGGCTACCTGTTGCCGGGAACTCACGATCCTGCCTTCCAAATTGCTGGGATTACAGGCATGTGCCACTGTGCTTGGCTTTTTCTGTGGCTCCTTTTCTGCAGTGCCGATCTATGCTAGATACAAAGGAAATTTCCAGGTCACTGACTCTAAACCACACAGAATTTAGAACATGGGGCAGAGCTTCCTGCACAGGTGGCCACTGACAAAATGTAATGTTCCATCAGTGACTTTTCACAAGTTTTTATTAACCAGCAGACACCATCCTACACCCTTTAACATAACAGCCAAAGCAGTCTTTGGTAACTAATGATAATTATATTTTTGCTCTATTTAGCAAGTATATCTCTTTACTCACAATAATTAGGTAAACCTTTACCTTACTATACATGATTCTGCCTCAGCTTGTCATTATATTTCAGGGAAGTTTAAACACTGATTGGAATCTACCCCAGCCCACTTTGTATTTCTTATGTTGAGACAGGGTCTTGCTGAACTGCTCAGGCTGCCTCTGACCTCGAACCTACAATCTTCCTGCCTCCACCTCTCAAATCGCTGGGATTACAGGCGCGAGCCACCATGCCTAATTCTAACAAACTTTAGATCTAACGTACAAGAGAATCTATAAGAGAGCCCAGTTTTCCAGAAATTAGAAACAGAAGTACCTAAAACCGATTAGATCAAACTTGAACTGCTGACTCAAACCTTCCTTTAAACCTGGCATGGTACGCATGCCTGTAATCCCAGTATACGAGTGGCTAAAGCAGGTGGATCCTGAGTCCTAAACCAGTCTGGGCTACATAGCTATACCCCATTTAAAAAAAAAAATTTTTTTTTTAATGGCCAACATGATGCTTGTTGTTGTTGTTGTTAGGTGCCGTCGAGTCGGTATCCGACTCATAGCGACCCTCATAGGGTTTTCAGTGGCTGACTGTTTCCGGATTGCCTTGGGAGTAGATTGCCAGGTCCTTCTCCCGTTTTTTGCAGTGCTGGGAATTGAACTCAGGAACTCAGAGACTGCAGCTCAGCGCTCTACCAACTGAGCTGCACCTAATTTCCAAAAGCAGTTAACAGGGACTCAGCTCTGCTAGGCAGTCTCCCTCCAAACCCAAAGGGGGCAGTCGACTTTCAAATCCGCCGCTGTACTACGTGTCCCTCCGCCCAACCAAGGGAACGTCACGACCTCCTCTCGTCGTCACGACCTCCTCTCGCCGCTTCTCCACTTCGCTAATGCGCAGGCGCGGCCTGAAACTTGCTCCGCCGAGCCCAGGGAGGGGTCACGAACTCTGACCCCCCAAAACACAAATGCACAGACCCCAAAAGCTACTTTCTCCCTTCGCCTACGTCCTCCGTCTTGTCCGCTTTCTCCAACTTGTCCTTCTGGAGCGTCCCCCAACCGAGGAACCGCCGCCACGAGACCGTCGGGCTTGTGCCCAACTGAGGAGTGAGCGCGGCGGTGAGGCGCGGGTGAGTGCCAGGCGGGGAGACCGGTGGCCGCGGCGGGGCTCAGGGGGTGTCCCTCATCCCAACTGCTAACGGATGCAGCCCGGCCCGCTCGAGTGGCCTGCGGGCTTCCACCTGCCCTGCCGGTCTGCCCGGTGGGGCCACCGCAGCTGCTTGGGTTGGGGGAGCGGAGAGACCTACGGAGAGCCGAGGTCGCCGCCGCCGCCGCCGGGCTGAGGCGCAGGTCGGGCAAGAGGCTGGGGCTGCGGGGCGCCCGGCTGCGTCTCTCGCGGCGCCTTTGACCTTTCACCTACAGGAAAAGCTTCCGCCTCAGCGGCGCCGCTCCTCCCCCGCCCAGGGAGCCGCGCGCGGGTAGTGCGGCTGCTGGCGAGGCGCTAGAGAGGCCGGTGTGGGGGTCGGGCCCGGACACCCCGTTTCTAGGGCTGCACACTGATCCCTCTGTTTACACCGGACCGGCAGGGTGACCCCCTCCCCCGACCTTTTCACTTTTCTTTCACAACAAATAGGGTGAGAGTAGCGTCAGCTTGTGGACCTGGGCCTCTTAGGGGGGGAAAAACCATGGAACGGCCCAGGGTCCTCGCTGCACTGGGCAGGTCCGAGTTTCCAATAGCTCTTGTGTTCAGAATCTTGCCTCCAAATCGTTCAGATGTCATTTTATGAAATACACATGTTGTTGGGTTGTCGTAGGTCAACCAGTAACTGGAAAGGAAAGGCAAAAAGACTAAAATTAAGGTTTTTAGGGCCTCTGCGCCTGTGGAAGTTGTAAGCATGCCTTCGACTTTGAGATTTTTTTGAACAGTGTCTGCTTGTGTGGTTGAATAATATGCAGAGATTATAAAGATAAAAAACTTTATTTGGGATTTTGGGAATTGCAATTTGTAAAACAGGTTCACATGGCTGTAAATGAGTGTTTGAAGGAAGTTAGGGAAAGTGGGAGCTTATGGAGGCCATTTAACGTTGAGAAGGAAGCCAGACTGAATGACCCATGAAAGGTAAAACATTTCCTATACATAGTTAAAGTATCCAAAGAACAAGAATTCAGTACCGTTTTGATAGTCATCCTGTACTTCTGCGTATAGTGTAATCGTCCAGTTGTTCTGGTCATTCTGGAGGCCTGTGGTCACAGGGTGGAGGTTAGCAAAGTTCATTCCCATTCAGTCGGCTTCCCTCACAGCCTCTGAACTCCAATTTTAAAAATTCTTATGGTGTTGTTTTCATTGTAATTTAAAAAGATATTCGTATCCTTTTTTTTTTTTTTTTCCCCTCGCTACTGGGGGTTGAACCCAGGGCCTTGCCCTTGCATGCTCTGCAAGTGCTGGGCCACTGAGTCACACCCCTAGCCCTTTTTTTTTTTTTTTTTTTTTTTTTGAGACAGGGTCTCACTAAGTTTCGCAGACTACCTCTGGTCTCGAACTTGCGGTCCTCCTGCCTCCGCCTCCCTAACCACTCAATTACAAGAGTGCCCCACCTCGCCCTGCTGTACTAATTATTTTTTAAAGTCTGTGGCACTAGAATTGTAACAATTTCGTCACTCATTCTAGCACATTTCAGTCTCTGAGGAAGGGTTTTGTAGGAAACACAAATCAACGGCAGCAAACATTCCGCCAAATATCTGCTGTGTCTGCCACAGAGTATGTATTCTTACCCTAATAAAATAGAAAAGACAAAAGAAACAGGATACAATAATAATGTGAACATAGTTAATTTGCGTTTTTCGAGTCACAAGGCCCTCTGCAACCTTTTAATGTCTTTTGCACACCATCTCTAGAAAAATGCACCTCTAGGTGGGCCTGGTAGCACATGCCTGTTATGTTAGCCCTCAGGAGTCTTTGGCAGGAGGATGGTGAGTTTGAGGCCAGCCTGGACAATATAGGGAATTAATTCCAGGCTAGCCTGAGTTTCAAAGTGAGACCCTGTCTCAACCTGTCTTCTCCCCTCCCCCCCCCCCCATAAAAAGAAAAGAAGAAAAGAAAAATCCTCTACATCAAATTTTGCATATAGGAATTAATGGAAATCTGTTCCTGAATCCTAGTTAACAACCTTACTGTACACAATATATGCCTGACTCATCTAGAAATATGGGGTAAAAAAGGATTTGAACTGAGACTCAAAGATTAGGTAGAATTTAAATGAGAGAACTTGAAATGGTATGTTGAGAAATATTGTAATCCCCCCTTATGTGGGATTTTGGTTTCCATGGTTTCAGTTATATGCAATCAAGTGCTGAAATTTTACTCCAGGGCTTATTGAGTTGGGGTCCGTGGACTGGCTGCAGGTTTTATGAACCTCTTGAAATTTAGCATGCAGCACTGTATGCAGCACTGTTTGTAGTGGCAATAAATGTGAACTTGTGTTTTTCCAGTGAGGGAAACCTTAACTTCTGTCAGCTTTTTCAAAGGAATCTACTCCACTCCCACAAAAGGGGCAGGGTGAAAGAATCATAATTTTATATCATGTTTTCAAACTTGCTGACTACGTATCACAGAAATAGATTTTACATCATGACTCAGTACATCAACACATATATTAAATTGAAACCATCTTCACCAGACTGTTCTTAACCTTACCCTTGCTACACATGATGCACTAATATGTTTCTATCATATTTTATTTTTAACTTATTTTCTTTTTTCTTTTTCTTTTTTTTTTTTTTGCTGCCAATAAGAAATTTGCTTTAAAAAAATCAAACTGGGGAGGGGGGAAACATAGAGGAGGGTAAGGGGTAACCTATATGAATAATGCTTATCAAATTGCATATATGAAAATTGTCACAAGGAAAAGCATGTCAAAATGAATCACATTATGATGTACATTAAAAATTTCTAATAAAAAAATCAAACTGCTAGTATTGTCTAGAAATATTTGACAGGTTTATTTATAATTATGAAGTTGAACCGCTGAAACTTGTTCACTGAAATATTTTGACTTGAGTTAATGTTTTACATCCCTTCATTTGTATTAAAAATTCACACACAAATGAAAATTTATAAATTGCCAATACCTGATTTCTGTCCCCTATTTTTCCACTCGCAATCATATACTTAGGTACTTTTTGACTCCATAGGAAAAAATAATATAACATTCAGAAGTATAAGAACAGGAAGAAGAGAAAAAAAAATGTTTTTGAAAAGTAAATGTTTCCCATCAATGAATTCTTAAGCACATTCTCCATGTATGCAGCATGCCAGCTGGTATCTTTTGGAATAATCACTACACATTTGGCATCGATAGCACACAGGTTCCTATCTTCAGAAAGACTGAGCGGATAGGCCTCAGTTGCCTCCTGCAAAGCATCAATAGCTACACTCTGGTAGTACAGATATGTTTGGAGGTTCTGAGCAATTCTTCACGCCTGAAGCTGGAAGGGGAGTTTGCAAATCAGAACTTCAGTGGACTTCTGATACATCTAATTTCACTGAGTGCCACAGTGAGAGTTCTTCACCCCTCAGGTAGAAGATGCGCTCTTACAAGCTGCTTTTGTAGCCAGTTGTTTCCTGAATGCTTTACCACCAGTGGATTTGTGAGTGGTGTGGTTTGTGGGAGCCATGGTATAGAAATCTCCTTACTTACCCCTCGTATCCTTTGGCGTGCAAGCTAGAAGCAGTGATGGTGTTGGAGAACAACACAGGGTGCAAACACAATTGACTTCCCTTTCTTTGTTCTCTTTTACGCTCTTCTTTCTGATTCTAATCGTGACTTGCTAAGTTAATTTCCCCATTTATAAACTGTTTACAAGGTTTGCAAGCTGCTTTGGATGACAACAGCCTAGATTCGCTGTGGAAATGGGACTTGATGGGAAAGAATAAGGGAGAGCAGATATTGGGAAAATTGAATGGACTGTATCTGACAGAAAATGAGTCAAAGTAGTCTAAGTTTTTGAATCTGAGTAGAAGAAGGATGGCACCATCTAAATGATGCGTTTTGTTTTGTTTTGTTTTGTAGTGAAGGGGAGAGTTGGAACCAAGACCTTGCACATGCTAAGCAAATCCTCCACCACTGAGCTACAGCTTCAGCCCATTTTTTATTTTTACTTTGAGACAGGGGACTCATATATATATATGGAGCTAGAAGCACAGCTCAGTGGTAGAGCACTTAAAAAATATATGTGAGGCCCCCAAATACTACAAAGAAACACAAAAAGAAAATAAAAAGAAAACTGGAAATTATACTTTTCTTCTAGCTATCTGGATGGCTTGCTTCCTTACCTCCCTCAAGTCTTTGTGAAAATGTTACCTTCTTGGGAAGGCCAACTAGGACCTCTTATTAAAAATTGCAAAGCACTGCCCACCCAGCATTTGTCCCTAGCTTGTGTTCTATTTTTCTTTGTCCTACTTTTCATTCTCTGTTGATTGCTATTGCTTGAATATGGTCTGCCACACCAAAACTCATGTAAAGGCATGCTTCCTCAGTGTGGCAATGTTGGGAGGTAATGCCTAGTGAGAGGTATTTAGATCATGGGGGCAGAGCCCCCATGAGTAGATTAATGCCATCTCAGGAATAAGTGAGTTCTCATTCCCATACGCCTGGAGTAGTTAATAGGAGAGCAGAATGTTATAAAATGGGGTTACCACATATCCTTCCACTGCCTTTGCACGTGATCCTGCCATATGATGCCATCCATCATGTTATGAGGAAACGTGAGACCCTGGCTAGGCGCCACTATCTAATCTGGAAGCCCTGCTTCCAGACTCATGCACTAAATAAAATTCATTTTTCATATATATATATATTATATATATATAGTATATATATAATATATATATATATATTTTATATCTCCCAGTCTCAGTTTTCCTATTATAGCAGCAGGAAACAAATGAGATAAGGTATTGATACTGTGTATTTTACTTACTTATTTCTTTGTTTTCTATCTATTTTACTCACCAAAGTATAAACTTCACAGGGGGAAGATATGTTTCTTTTAATAATCTATCCCCATACCTAGAAAAATTCCTGGCCTATAATACAGTAAGCTCTCAATAAAGTATTTGTTGAATGCAAGAATATAGAATAAATTGTTAGATAATGAGTGTGAACATTTTGTTTTGTTTTGTTTTGAGACAGGGTCTTGTGTGTAGCCCAGGATGGCCCCCAACTTACAATCCTCCTGCCTCAGCCTCCCAAGTATTGAGAGTATGAACATTTTGAAGGCTCTTGGTATACACTGGCAAATTAGTTTTGTAGAAAGCTATGACAGTGTATCTTTCTATCAACAATCTATAAAGAATGCCTGTTTTGCATCATCTTTGATTCCATTTTTTTAGTCTTAGAAACCATAAATTGATCTAGTGATAAATGGTAATTTCACAGAATTAGAGGTAATATATACAGATAGAATGAAAACTTTAGCAAATGACAGGTAAAGGGAAGGCTATGAAGAATATTAAGAGAGGTAACATTAAATCTGTATTGTAGAGCAATCAGTGCAAAATATTGAAGTAGCAATTAGTTGAACCATATTGGACTTAGGTCAAGAAACTTGGAGACTACATGGATTAATAGTTTGGCTGTCATGGACACAAGTCATCCATATAGGTGGCAACAAAGGGACATCTTCAGTCTTCAATAAGTAATGGTTCTGAAACAGAACTTACTGAATGACAATAATAAAGTCATTAGAAATTAACCTCAAAGAGAGTTTTTGTTGTTTTTATTTTCTTAGTATGTTTCTTTTGCATTGCTGAGAATTGAACCCAGGTTCCCTTGGTGCATGCTGGGTAACTGCTCTGCTATTCATCTGCATTCCCAACCCTTCAAAGGAAGAGTTTTTGCATGAAAGTGGGAGTATTATGGTTTAGAAAGGTGAAATTCGTAATGATATGGGAGAAAATAAGCAGCTTTGTTCAGAGAGCCAGAATATTAGCAGTGTCCTGGAGATCTCTTTATATTATCATTATAGTATAGCTACCATACATATATACACACAGGATACACAGTTTCTTGCTCATTTGCCCTTTTTAAAAAAATATTATCTTCACTACGAATGATTCCTTTCAAATTTAATTTTCATTAGAAAACATTAAAACCTATACATCTGTCTTCTCTGTTACTGGATTCCCCTTCATGAGCCTCCTCATTAACTAGCTTTTCCTTTAAAACTGGGAATAAAATTTGGACTGGTAACCCAAAGCTAATGTGATTCTTTTAAAACTCTGTTAGTAGTCCCCATCAAGAAAATTACATATATCAACATACCATGGTGATTAGTAACCCCTGATAATATTTATTGAGTAAATGTAGCAGCAGAAACCAGGCGTGGTTGCAGATGCCTGTAATCCCAGCCATTCAAAGACTGAGGCAGGAGGATCACAGGTTCAAGACCAGAGGCAGCCTGTACAATTTAACAAGACTTTGTCTCAAAAAGTAAATTAAAAGGGGGTGGGGATGTAGCTCAGTAGTAGAGTGGTTGCCTATTGCAAGGTTTTGGGATCAACCTGAGTAACTTGGAGAGACCCTGTCTAGAATAAAAAAGTAAAAACTGGGCTGGGTGTGCATCCCAGTGGTGGAGCACTTGTAAAATATGTGTAAAGCCCTGAGTTCACCCCCCCCAAGTAACACATGCCTATACAAAAAGTAACAGCAAGGTCCTTAAATCTTCAGTCTTAAAGGTTTTTGTTTGTTTGTTTTGTTTTTTATATTGAGAATTGTAAGGCTGCTGCCTTGCCCACACTCCTTATACCCTTTTAAAATAACAAACAGATTTTTTGCCGGGCGTGGTGGCGCACGCCTGTAATCCCAGAGGCTTAGGCGGAGGTAGGAGGATCGCAAGTTCGAGACCAGAGGCAGTCTTTGTAACTTAGCGAGACCCTGTCTCAAAAAGTAAAAAAAATGGGCTGAGGTGCAGCTCAGGGGTCCAGCACTTGCAGAACATGCAGGCGCGAGGCCCTGGGTTCAACCCCCAGTACGGCAAAAAAAAAAAAAAAAAACACAGATTTTTTAAAAAGGGTTTTTTTGGGGGTCATGTTTATGACATTTATTTTGGAAAACAAATCAAAAACTTTATTTTGAGAATTCTCTAGAAATTTTCCAGATTATTTAAAACAACATAGCTTTTAAACTAAATTTATTTACCAAAGAACTCACAAAGTAAGAAATTAGAAGGACTTTGACCTGTATGTAGTCCAAAGTAGACCTCTTAATGTAGTATTTTATGAGGAGATCCACCGCCCTACTTGGAGAATTTCTTCCAACTAACAACAGAAAATTGGAGTCAATACGGAATTAAGTATTTTGAGTTTAGAGGTGGTCTGTGGACTTGTATCAGTAGTTGAAGTAACTTGAAGTGTGTGCCTGGTTCTTCCTGAACTACTGTGTCCCAGAGTATGAAAACTATTCCCAAAGTGTCATGCAACTGAAGAAAGCGATGCAAACAGATCCAGGATTGCACAGTACAGTTGACTGAAAATAAGTGTTTACTGACAGAAGCATGGTCCTAGGTGGCAACAAGACCAGTTGGGTCCCTGCAATTTGGGTCAGAAGTAGGGGTATATACATTGGTCAGGACAAAACTTGACTTCACCCAAACCAGAATGTACCTGGCTTAAAAAGTCAGGCATATTCCTGATGCATGGTCCAGTTGTAAAGCTCTACATACCAGACTCGAATGGTTTTGTGTATAGTTTGTTGGGAAACTGCAGGAAAAACAGACTAGAGTTATTCTGAGTCAATTATGGATGTTACTGCTCAAGGTGACTACCAATCATCATAACCTCTCCCCTCTTCTCAGCCTACTCATTGATTTATCTAAGGTGTGAGATTATAACCTAAGATAGACCGATCACAATCTATCACTAAGATTTATTATTTATTTATTTATTGTGAAGGGGGAGGTTTGCTTTTTGTTTTTTTAAAGCAAAAACTGGCCTTGAACTGGCAATCCTTCTTGCCTCAGCCTCCCAAGTACTAGGATTACAGGCATGTGCTGCCATGCCTGATCATCACTCAGATTTTTAAATTGGAGTTTGGCCAGATTACTTTTCCTTTTTTGGTACTTCACTACAAATTTGAAAATAAAAAGCTACATAGAAGCTGGGAGTAGAGACAGGGACTGCATCTTAGACTGCTGCTCCAGTTTTCCCCAAGGTCAGCTCTACCACTGTTCTAGCAGTATTTCCTCTCTTCCTCCTCCACTTTTTTTTTTAAAAAAAATTAATATTGGAGCTGTCACAGGCAATGACTAATACATTCTCATAAATACCTGCTGCTTTCATACCTATTCTCATCAATTTTATCATTTCCCTCTTACTAGTTTTGTAACTTATCAAAGTGAGTGATACTGTCCTTTAGAAACATTTGAATTTTAATGAAACATGACAATAGTTAGAATGAACTTGAAATCCTTCTGCCTCAGCCATCGATAGAATTTCTAATTAATTTAGATAAATTCCCTCTGTTTTCTAAATAGTGAACATTTTTCTAAATGAACATGATTGTAGGATGTACTTGAATTATTTTATGGCTGTAGTAACACATAAGTATGTTATATCTTACTTGGTTTTACAATCAACACCCATGGAAGCAGCAGTCAAGAAATCAAAAGACACATTGCATTGGAAAAAGCTGTTGCAAAAGACTTCTTTAAAGGGTTGAAAAGTAAAGATGAAACATTGAAGACAAGGTGCACCGCCTGGCTCATACCATGGTACTTTCAGTCATATCATATGCTTGTGAAACCTGGACATTGAATAAGGGAGACAGAAGAAGAACTGACATTTTTGAATTATGGTGCTGGAGATGAATGTTGAATATACCATGGACTGCCAAAAGAACCAACAGATCTGTCATAGAGGAAATATGACCAGAGTGCTCCTTTGAAGTAAGGATGGATAGACTGCATCTTATGTATTTTGAACATATTGTCCCTAGAGAAGGACATCATGTTTGGTAGAGTAGCAGGTCAATGAAAACAAGGAAAACCCTCAACTAGGTGGATTGACACAGTGTCTGCAACAATAGGATTAAACATATATAAGATTGTGTGCCTGGCACAGAATTGGGGGTTGTTTTGTTCTGTTGTGCGTAGGGTCGCTATGAGTTGGACCTGATTTGAGGGTACCTAACAACAACAATATGTAGATAATTTAGGAATGGAAACAGGTAATGATGAAAATAAGATAAAAGGTATGATAAAATATCACTGTACTTGCCTACAGCCATATCAGTGGTGTAGGGAGAAATTGGGACGAAATTGGCAAAAACCCCAAAACTGGGAAAAGGGCTTTTGAAGATCTGGTTTGTAAATTAGACAGCTAGGGAAAATGAAAGTAACTTGTTTGGACATTTGTATAAAACCTTTCATAAATCTTCAAACCTGATTGGACAATTGGACTCAGCGCTGATTGGCTCAGGCCATTCAGGGCAAGCTATATAAGGAGCTGCACTGCAGCAGCTCCCTCGTTCTCTGTTGCAGACCACCGATGAGGAAAGAGCACACTCTCTCTCGCCTGGACCATTGGCAAGGAAACAGCTCTCTCTCTTTCTCTGTTGCGGATCACCGACTAGACAAGGACTCTCTCCGTCTGACCACTGACGAAGCAAGAACTAACTCTCTCTTCGTGACCACCAAGACCAGGGCAACTAGATGGCGCTCTCAAGAATGACGGACTTCAAGCAAGCTGAGAAAAGCCTCTTGGATCCAGTGCCAAGAGGCCGAAGCTGAGGACAGTCTCCAGTCCCAGCACCAGTGGTTGCCCTCCCCGCCCTGCCCCCTGCCCCAGGCAGCGTAGACCTGTAGCACGTAGGCTGCTAGCACTTGTTATAGCTGTACACTTTGGGTTTCTCTCTGCCCTGTTAAGGGTGGAGAAAGAAAGAAAGAGCTGTGTTTGTCCCTGCAAGGCAAAAGCGCCCGAGGCTTTTTCCTTTCTTCTGTAATCACCAGCATTCCAGGCTGCAGGAGGCCGTGCCCCCTCACCCTAGGGTCCTGAGTGAGTTGTGTTTAGTATCTGTGTGTGTGGCGTGGAGTTGTCTCCCATCCGAACATCCTGGCTGAACCCGGAGGTGCGAGCCCCACAAGATGGCATCTGGTCTATCATGTCTCTGAAGCTAAGCACAGTCAGACCTCGTTAGTCATTGGGTGGGAGACTGCCTACAAATACTGAGTGTTATAGGCCTAGGAGAAGGACCCAGCAGCCCACTCCCAGAATGATTAGCCATCAAAAACCCTATGAATATAGGAATATATAGATTGGGGGGGGGGGTTTTGGTTTTTTAAACAGAAAACAATACATGTGTGTATATGGGTACGTGTGTGTATGTATATGTGGTGGTGTTAGGTGCCATCGAGTTGGGTCCCACTTATAGCAAACCTATGTACAACAGACAGAGTACTACCCAACATTCTGCCATGCCCAGCACTCTTGTTAGTTCTCTGCTATTCATAGGGTTTTCATTGGCTGGTGGTTTTTTGGAAGTGGGTTACCAGGTCCTTCTTCCAAGCCAACGGCATGCAGCATTCCTAGGCGATCTCCCATGCAAGGACTAACCAGGCCTGACCCTGCTTAACTTCTGAGATCTAACGGCATCTAAAGTCTAGCTTTCCTTGGAGAGACTTTCATAAAAAATATGGGTATTAAAGATAATTATGAGCTGAGTGCTGTTGTACATGCCTATCAATCCAGTGATTTGGGAGGCTGAGGCAGGAGGATCATGAGTTTGAGATCAAGAGGCAGCTTATGTAACTTAGCGAGACCCTGTCTCATGGCTTGGACCTTCATGAATTGCATAGGAGGTCAATAAGTTTATAGGAGCAGAAGTATTACAAAGGTTGGACTAAGAACGACAGGATAAAATGAAGAAAGGCTGGTAGACTTTGGGATTCTGCAGGACAGACCAATAGAGTTGTCTGACTGTGAACATTGTTGTCCTTCAAGAAAAGAGAAGAATGACCCCAGTGATGGATCAGAAGTTAGCAGGTCTGCCACTGTCAACAATGGACCCAGAGGGCACAGATTCCAGGATGGTGGGACTGTCTTCTTCTTGTTGGTTGCAGAGAGGTTAGGGCTTAACACTTTTCAGTCTAATGAGAGATAACTAAATACTCAAGCTAAATATTGAGCATTGCTTTTAGCACAACTAATTGAAAACATTTAAATTTTTTAACTATTTTAAAAGTGCCGAGGTCCAGCCGGGTGAAGGGGAGAGCCGAGGATGAAGGAGACAAAGAGGCCAAGACTGATGGTCTTGAGCAAAACTTTATTCTCTATACTCATGCTTATATAGTAACTCAAGGAGATACTAAAAATAGCTCACAAAGGTAACTGCAGTACAATGGACTTTGTAACAGTCATAAGGTTTACAATCAGCTTATTTAGCCCCCAGCAACAGATTAATCCTAAAGAGACAATGAGGGAACAAAGTTCAGATCTAAAGAACCAGAAGGACTGCACGTCCCTCGGTCACAGAGCCTCTGATGTGCTGTTTCCTCATTCCACAGGTAGCAGAGCTTCCTGTTATGGTCACATTTGTCACGTAGCCAAGCTCTCAGGCATGTATACATTTTTTGCAGGCATTGCCTTTTAACTCATGTCGGGCCTATGGCTCCCAACATAAAAATAGTCCAGGGGATAGGGATATGGCTCAGTGGTAGAACGCTTGCCTAGCATGTGTGAAATCCTGGATTTTTGTCTCAGCATGAAAAACAAAATTCAGTAATCCAGCTAAATATTGAGTTTTAAGTAATCAAAAGAAAAGCCTGGCACATTGGCATACTCCTGTAATCTCAGTCACTCAGGAGACTGAGATAGGAGGATCACAAGTTCAAGACCAGAGGCAGCTTGCGTAATTTAGTGAGACCCTGACTGGAAAAAAAAAAAAATAGGCTAGAGATGCACCAGGTAGAGCACTTGCAAAGTATTTGCAAGGCCCCGGGTTCAACCCCCAAGTACTGCAAATAGAAAAAGGAAGAAGAGGCAAAGGGAGGGATAGAGGAGGGAAAGAAAGAAAGAAAGAAAGAAAAAAAAACAAGACAGGTGTAGTGACACACACCTGTAGCCCCAGCAACTTGGGAAGCTGAGGCAGGAGAATCTCAAATTCGAGGCAAGAGGCAGCCTGTCCAACTTAGCTAGACGCTGTCTCAGAAAATAAAAGTGGGGCAAGGGGCACAGCTTTTTGGAGTGCTTGCCTAGCATGGCCCTGGATTCAACCCATAGTAGATTGAGAGAGAGAGAGAGAAAAGAGGAGGGAAAACAGATTATAGAATTTGGAAGTTAATTGTAATTGTGTAATGAGGAATATATGACATTATAAACAATATAAAATGAGATAAAATCACCAATAAAATTTTGTGTTCTTGACTGTATGATATAGAGAAAAAGCAAAAGTCAAAATCATTCAATTTTACTTGGAGGTAGGTAAGCATAAAGTTCAAATTAACCTTAAAATATTGATGAAAGTGAGTTAAGTGATGAGTTTACTTATGTTTATTTAATTTAAATTAATTTAATTTAATTTAATTTAATACACTACAACTCCTGATCTATGTCAATTAAAGTTCTGTTTAGGTTTCACTATGTTTGAAAAGTAAAATTGTTGGATCTTGCATAGTTTTTTAGTAGACATTATCAGAGTATACAAAAGCAGAGAGAATAGTTTCATAAACCCTCATGTATAACCTAGCTAATAGAGTGTTCAACTGCCGGGGGCCAAGACCATAAGTAACCTTTTACAAGATACCCTGAAGAAAAAGTGCAGGGTGTGGTGAAAATAGTAGATGTTGAGTCACAGGGCATTGTGACCTTTGAACTGAGATTACCATCTGATAGCGGTTGTCAGGGTTATAGGAAGAACTGAAGACTTCTGGAAAGTCCCTGACCCTTGTGACATTTTTGTACCTCCCCCTCCCATGTGTATATAAGCTACAGCAAAAAATTAAAGACTTTGGAGCTTGATCAGACAACCTGTCTTGCTCTCGTCCTTCGTGTCTCTTGTCTCTCCCATTCGTTCGCCCCCTAGTCTGGGTCCCTGTTGAAAAACCCCGCAGGCCGGGGCATTCAACAATTATCAGTACATGACCAATCCAGTTTTGTCTATTTCTTCCTACCCCTGCCCAACCCAACTGGATTATTTTGAAGCAAATTCTAAATATCCTATAATTTCACTTACAAATTCTCTACTAAATATGTTTTTATGTATATAATTGTAAAAAAAGGTGTTTTTTTTTATTTTTAGCAGGACATTTTGACAATTAGATGATGGCAACCATAGAAGAAATTGCGCATCAAATTATTGAACAACAAATGGGTGAGGTACGTCTAGTTCAAAGTTCGTTTTCTGTCCCACCAAACTTTTATTATTTATGATAAATGTATATGCTAGGTTCTAGAGGTACAAAGATAAAAGATATCCCCAGCTTTTAGGTAGCTTTTCTATCTAGTGAGAGAGAATTAACCAATTAATTACAAAAGAATATGGTAAATGTTATGGTAGTTCATTGGATAGGGTATTATGGAGTGCAGACAAAAAGAAAACAACATCATCATCATCTCATGAAGAGTCATGGTGTAGGTGGGGACCTGAACACAGAATGTTTAAAGGATGTAAAATATGAGGCTTGCTTTGATGGTTCACATCAATATAGATAAAGTCAGTTTTTAAATGATTATGTCCTGTTTAGCAAAAGGTGCCTATTATATGATGTATTTTTTAAATTTTTATGTGCAGTTTTTGGCTCATTACACCCCATAGCTGTTCTAATTTTTTAAGTGACTAGAATAATGTTGCTCCCATGTGTCTGTCAGCTTGTCATGCTGTGGGGGTTTGGATGTTGCTATGATGATGAAAACTATGCCACTGGTATCTCAAATGCCAACAGGGCCACCGGTGGTGGACAGGTTTCACCTGAGATTCCAGACTAAGACAGACTAGGGAGAAGGACCTAGCAGTCCACTCCTGAAACAATTAGCCATTGAAAACCTGATAAATAGCAGAGAAGCACTGTCAAATATAGTGTTGGGAAATGAGCCCCCCAGGCTGGAAGGCATTCAGGAAACAACCGGGGAAGAATTGCCTCCTCAAAGTAGAGTTGACCTTAATGATGGGATTAGAGTAAAGCCTCTGGGACCTCCTTTTGCTGATGTGGCCCTACTCAAAATGAGAAGAGACATAGTGGTTGTGACAATGGGCTCAAACATAAGAAGATCATGTTCATGGCACAGTTCTGGATAGTGCTTCATTCTTCTGTACTTAGAGTTGCTGTGAGTCATATCTGACTTGATAGCACCTAACAGGAACAACAGAATAATGTTGAAGCACCTTAGGCCTCAGAAGCAGGCCTTAGCAAGTGAAGTTTCTTTATGAGTTTTTCCTACCCTCCTTTCACTACTCCCTGTATGAGGAATAGGCCATGCTATAAAACAACACTCAATAAAACCTCTAAGTACTAGCCTAGGAGTTGATACAGAGTGATTGGCTTTGTCCCCAGTGATCCTAAGGTCAAAAAATAACCCAGTCATTGCCAATTGTGACAACACTTCTTTTTTTGAGACAAGGTCTCTCGGTGTAACCTAGAACTCTCTCTGTAGCCCAAGCTGGCCTGAAACTTGAGATCTTTCTGCCCTGCCTCCCAGTGCTGTGATTACAGGCATATGCCATCACTCCTGACTGATACCTATCTTTAATAACTGGTATAGAGATGAGGGTAGATTGTGTTTAAAAGACAAAACAAATGCCTCCATAATTCGATTCAGTTAAACCATAACCATACCACAATATGGCATAATACTTATGGTATTGATAAGATTCAGTTTCCTCATATAAGTAAGTTTTATAGCATATTGATAACAAAATATCTTTAAAAGTTAAATTAAAGCCTCCTCAGGCTGTAGTATCTATTTAAAAAAAAAAAAAAATCTGACTTGCTGATCATAGTGGCACATGCTTATAATCCCAGCCCTCAGGAGGCCAAGGAAGGAAGATTGTGAGTTTGAGCCCACCCTGTGCTACGTATCAAGACTCTATTTAAAAAAATAAAAATAATAATAAACACCACTGATTTAAGGAGAAATTAGATCTAACTAAACATCAACTGATTCATATGTTGAATAGATCTATGCAAGTTTGTCATAAGGTATAAATACCAGTAGACAAAATAATTAGGATAAAAATGTTTAAATGACTTCATAAAATAGTTGTTTTTTCAAACCTTTTTCTACCTTATGTTGGCTTCTCCAAATTGTGAGCATATTTGTGTTAGTACTTGTTGTATCTGTTCTATAAATGATATAATAAATGTAAATGCCCTATTATAAGGGATCCATGTTCAAAAGTCAGAAGATAACTTCTTTTTTTGTTTTGAGACGGCCTCACACTCCACATCCTCCTGTGTTAGCCTCCTCACTGCTAGAATTACAGGCATGTGCTACCACGTGCCCAATTTCAAAACTGTTTTCATAATAGTATTAAAATGTTATTTGCCTTTTCACTATTGGTCTTTCACAAGTGTACACAGAATTTTCCACAAGATAACATATTGTGATGATATTTTATGATGAGATGTATCAACATGTAAAAGATAGACATAACACAGTGAACCAGTGTTTACCGAATTATCGATACATGATGTTACAAAATCACGCATGAGTAGAGAATCCATTCAAATTATCAATAGACCGATGAATTTTAGCACAGTTTCTGGTTCTGTATTGCAACTAACCTTTGCATTAGCTTCTATTGGACAAGTTTTGGTATAGTATCAAAGAGGAATTTCCACAATTTGAAAAGTCTATTAAAATTTTCTCTCCTCTGTCATACAATAAATATGAGACTGGATTTTCTTTATAAATTTTAATCAAATATGTTCCAACAGATTGAATGAAGAGACAGAGACAAAATTCCCAACTTATATTAAACCAGACATTAAAACAATTTGCAAATTGTAAAACAGTGCCACTATCCTCGTGAGATTTTTGTTTAGAAAATAAACTTATTTTAAAATGATGTTATTTTTGTGAATATGAGGATTTTTTTAAATCCTGTTTTTTTGAGACAGTCTCAGTATATAACTCAAACTGGCCTAGAACTCTCATGTAGTCTAGGCTGGCCTCAAACTCTGGATACTCCTGCACCAGCCACCCAAGTATTGAATTATAGACAACGTACCACCATGCCTGGCTATTTTTTTTAATGAACTAATATATTTTTTTTAATTTCTCTTTGAAATTTTAATATGTTAACTGTTAACACAGCCGACAGAAACAAAAGCTCTTTGGTATCCTCAATAATTTTTTAGAGTTTTTGTAAAGGAGTCATAAGACCTGAGAACTTTACATAATTTACTATTTTTCTGTATTGAAGACCATTTGAATTGTTTGATTTTCAGTTATAATTATTATGCTCTAGTAAATGTACTTTTACTTTTCTATGCACAGTGTTTCCACCCAATGACATTTACACTGTGCATGCACCTAATGCTCTTTTCTAAGAAGTAAGTGCGAGCCCGTAGGCTTTTATTCAATTTACAATTAATATCACTGATAGAAATAATCTTAAAACTCATACCAGCTTAATCATACTAAAATTTGTTATAGATGAACTGACTCAAAGCTGTATTTCATAGTTATCATTGAAAGCTGCAAAAATTATTGGGGGTAGGATAGAAATAACTTAGGTTATACCATCACACATAGACAAAATTCCTTTCTACCCATACTATTAAAAATATTTTAGGGACCTTATTCCTAATAATCCTATTCCTATCCCTTGTACTGTTTTACCCAGACTTTTTAGGAGACCCAGACAACTATACACCTACTAACCCCCTCAACACTCCATCCCATATTAAACCAAAATGATACTTCTTATTTGCCTAGCAATATTATGATCTATGCCAAATAAGTTAGGAGGTGTTATCTCCCTACTCCTATTAATCCTCATCCTAGTACTTATCCCAATTATTCATTTATCCAAACAACAGAGCCTAGTTATTATTATTGTTGTTAGGTGCTGTCAGGTCGGGTCCGACTCATAGCGACCCTATGTACAACAGAAGGAAACACTCCTTGACACTGTGCCATGCCCGGCACTATGTCAGTGTTTCTCTGCTATTCATAGGGTTTTCAATTGCATGTTGTTTCAGGATTGCTTCAAGAGTGGGCTGACAGGTCCTTCACCCATTTTTGCGGTGGGAAGGATTGAACCTAGGGCCTCTGAGAGCACAGAGCAACCCTCTCCCAACTGAGCTAAACCTCAGCCCATTCCAACCAATTAGTCAGCTAATACTCTGAATACTAGTAGCTAATCTAGCCAAACTAACATGAATTAGAGGAGAACCAGTGGAACATCCTTTCATCATTATTGACAAATATTATTTGTTATTTACTTGACAAATATCTTAATCCTAACACCAGTAACAAGGTTTCTGGAAAACATAATATTAAATTGAAGAGTCCTTGTGATATAATACATTACCTTGGCCTAGTAAATGAAAAATGAGAATTTTTCCTCTAAGGACACTCAAAGGAAAAGCAAACTTCACCACCCAAAGCTGACGTTCTCAATTAAACTACCCCTTGAATAACTGTTCTTTGAAAACTCCTATTTTCAAGTGCTATTTCAGTACCAAGAGATATATTAAGACAAATTTAAAAATTTAATTCTAGATTTAAAACAGCAATAAAAAAATCTAAACTCCACCATTACTGTTTACCCCTATGTACCCAAACTAATCTACCTACAGTTTATGTAATTTGTGTATTTTATGTGTATCCATATACTTTATATCCTATGCATGCACCAAATTCATATCACATACCTATATACTTCATATCTAAATTTCTTGGCCCCATGTTTATGTACATGTATATAATCCTATACATTGTACATAAAACATTGTATTATTAATTCAACATGACATTATTAAACTCATGACAGTATCTTACCAATAAATACCTATTTATTCGACATAAAACATACTGTTCTGTGTGTGTGTGTGTGTGTGTGTGTGTGTGTGTGTGTGTGTGTTACTGGGGGTTGAACCCAGGGCCTTGTGCTCACATGCTCTGCAAGTGCTGGACCACTGAGCTGCACCCCCAGCCCATTTTTTTACTTTTTGAGAGAGAGTCTTGCTAAGTTACACAGACTGCCTCTGGTCTTGAACTTGATCCTCCTGCCTCTACCTCCCGAGCTGCTGGGATTACAGGCGTGCACCACTGAAACATACTGTTATTTATTGTACACAGAATATTAAGTCATAATAAGTCCTTGTCAACATGACTATCTCAATCCAATGGTAGTCTCTTAATCTAACATCCTCCTTGAAACCATCAATCCGCCCACTAAGTGTCCCTCTTCTCACTCCAGGCCCATTAAACTTGGGAGTTTCTAGACTGAAACTATACCTTGCATCTGGTTTTTTGTCTCAGGGCCATGACACTAACATCACCCACTCATTCCTCTTAAATAAGACATATTGATGAAGTAATGACTAATCAGCCTATGCCCAACAACTGTGGTGTTATGCATTTGGTATTTTTTAACTTCTAGAATGTTGTGACTCAACACAGCCGTCAAGGCACGGTCCCAGGAATTACCTTGTGTTGTTGTTTTTGTTAGGTACTGTCAAGTCTGGTCCAGTCTTTCCAACTCATGGTGACCCTGTGTACAACTGAATGAAACACTCCCTGACACTTTACTATGACTGGCACTATTGTCAGTGCGTTTCCGCTATTCATAGGGTTTGTAATGGTAGATTGTTTTGGGGGTGGATTGCCAGGTCCTTCTCCCTAGTCTGCAGCGCCTGGTATTCCTAGGCAGTCTCATAACCAAGGACTAACCAGGCTGATCCTGCTTAGCTTCTGAGATCAAGAAGGATCAGATGCCAGGTTGCTATGGCTACAGACTAAAAAGATTGTGTGCATGGCAATGTCAGGTAGTGTTCCATTCTTCTGTACTTCTCTGTTATTCATAGGGTTTCAATGGCTGATTGTTTCAGGATTGTTTTGGGAGTGGGCTGCCAGATCCTTCTCCCATTTTTGTGGTTCTGAGGATCGAACTCAGGGCCTCAGAAAGCATAGAACAGCACTCTACCAACTGAACTAAACTCCAGTAGCTGGACTTTAATCTAAAATTACTGCCACATATAATACCCATGAGGGACATATTTTACATGCTCAATGGACGTAACATTTTTAATATACAACTTAACACAAGATACACACATATATGTACATATACATACACAGACACTATATACACATACATGTACACGTACAGTTTAAAAAAAAATTGTACCGCCGGGCGCAGTGGCACACGCCTGTAATCCCAGCAGCTCTGGAGGCGGAGGCGGGAGAATCGCAAGTTCGAGACCAGAGGCAGTCTGCATAACATAGCGAGACCCTGTCTCAAAAAGTAAAAAAAAAATGTGCTGGGGGTGCAGCTCAGTGGTCCAGCATTTGCAAAGCATGCAGGCGCGAGGCTGTGGGTTCAACCCCCAGTACCGCAAAAAAAAAAAAAAAATTGTGCCCAGAAAAACAAGACTTAATAGAAATAATGGTCAACAAAGAAAGCTAAATTAACAACAGCTATAATCAGTACATGTAATTTGGTCTTTTTTTCCTGCCTTTTTTAATAACCTTTAACATTCCTTATGAATGGTGTCTTTGACATCATGCCACAATTCCTCTGGTCTTCCATCATTAGTATTAAATACATTAAAAAAAAAAAAAAAGAAAAGAAAAGAAAGAAAGAGAATACCAAATTACATGTCAAAAGAGACTCTGAAATATGCCCTGTATGTTGTTGAGTACCTGAAGTAAAAGACATGTTGAAGTTAATGAACTATATGGAAGATTTTAAAGGGCAGTTCAAGAAGACAAAATCAGTATTACAATGACATGTGCAAAGAGCTGGAGATAGGAAACCAAAAAGGAAAAACATGCTCTGTTTTTCTTAAGCTTAAAGAATGGAAGAAAGCCCGTGCAGTGGTGGATGCCTCTGTAATGCAGAGGTAGAAGGATCGCAAGGTCAAGACCAGAGGCAGTCTGCATAATTTAGTGAGACCTTGGCTCAAAAAGTAAAAAAACTGGGCTGGGATGCAGCTCAGTGGTACAGCACTTGCAAAGCATGCAAGCACAAGGCCCTGGGTTCAACCCTCAGTACCAAAAAAAAAAAAAAAAGAAGAAGAAGAAGAAGAATGAAAGAAAAAATTCAAGCCTCTGGTGCCAATAGTGAAGGATTCTACTGGGAAAATATTAGACGATGCAGGAAATGCCAAAAGAAGATTGAAGGAATACAGAGTCTTTGTACCAAAAAGAATTGGTAGATGATCAGCCATTCCAAGACGTTACATATGATCAAAGACTAATTGTCCTAAAGGATGAAGTGGAAGCTGCCTTGAAGGAATTGGCAAAACAGAATGCTCCAGGAGGAGCCACTGGAGGTGCTAATTTGTTTATGCCAAGAGATTTGTAAAGCAGCTACCTGGCCAGCTGACTGGAAGAGATCCATGTTTGTGTCTATTCCCAAGGAAGGGTATCCAACAAAATGCAGAAATTATCGAACAATATCATTAACATCTCACACAAGTAAAGTTTTGCTAAATATCATTCAAAAGTGACTGCAACAGTATATTAATAGAATTGCCAGAAATCATGCCGGATTCAGAAAAAGGCGTGGGAGCAGGGACATCATTGCTGATGTCAGATGGATATTAGCCAAAACCAGAAAATACTAGAAAGATAGCTATCTATGTTTCATTGACTACACAAAGGCATGTGACTGTGTGGATCATAACAAATTATGAATAGCATTGCAAAGAATGGGAATACCAGACCACTTTATAGTACTTGTGAGGAATCTGAACATGGACCAAGAGACAGTCATTCAAACAGAACAAGGAAACAGTACCTGGTTTAAGTCAAGAAAGGTCTGCATCAGGGCTGTATCCTTTTCACTGTACCCCTTCAATCTTTATGCTAAGCAAATAACCCAAGAAGCTGGACTTTATGAAGAAGAATATGGCATCAGGATTGGAGGAAGACTCATTAACAACCTGCATTATCCATATAACACAACTTTGCTTGCTGAAACCGAAGATTTGAAGCATTTACTGACGAAGATCAAAGAACACAGCATTTAGTATGGATTATATCTGAACATCAGGAAAACCAAAATCCTTACCATTGGGTCCATACACAATTTCATGATAAATGGAGAAAAGATCAAGGTTGTCCAAAATTTTGCTTTTCTTGGTTCTACAATCAACACCTGTCAAGCAGCAGTCAAGAAGTTAAAAGACACATTCCATTGGGAAAAGCTTTTGCAAAAGACCTCTTTAAGGTGTTGAAAAGTAAAGATGTCATATTGAAGATGAAGGTGCACCTGACTCATGCCATAATATTTTCAGTTGCATCATATGCTTTTGGAGGCTGGACATTAAGTAAGGGAGATAGGAAAAGAATTGATGTTTCTGAATTTTGGTGCTGGAGACAAATATTGAATATACCATGGACTGCCAAAAGATCTAGTAGATCTTTTCTAGAAGAAGGAGCAACCAGAGTGCTCCTTCGAAGCAAGAATGACTGGATTCCATCTTAGGTATTTTGGACATATTGTCAGGAGGGTCCAATCCCTCCTGGATTGGAGTTCCCTCCTGGAGAAGGACATCATGTTTGAGAGAGAGTGGGTAGATGCAAGAAAGGATGACCGTCAACTGCATGGATTGATGACTGTGGCTACAAAAATGGCTCAAACATAGAAAAAAATGTGTGCCTGGCATGATGTTGGAGAGTGTTTTGTCTTATTGTACATAGAATTGCTGTTCAACAGCATCTAACAACAACATAATACAATTTGCTCTAGACAAAAACTGATTAGTGAATCAGTACTTTGTTTTGTGGTACTGGGAAGTTGAACACAGGCCTTCGTGCATGCTTTCCATGCAGTGTACCACTGAGTTACACCTGTAGCCCATTTTTTGTTTTTTATTTTAAGACAAGTTCTCAGTAATTATGCAGGCTGTCTCTGTCCTCAAATTTCTGATCTTCTTGCCTTCACTTCCTGAACTACTGGGATTACAGACGTGTGCCACCATACCTGACTTTATATTTTGTTATTATTCTTGACTCTTTCCCTCATTTCATTGCAGTCCATTAGTACATCTTGTCACCTGTCTCCAAAAATGATCCCAGATCTAATTGTTTTTCACCCGCAATATACTGCTCACCCTGCTCCTAGTCAGTATCTCTGCCATTAAATAATAGCCACATATTGACAGTATCAGCAGTAGCATCCTTTCTGGTCTCCCTTAAGTCTACTCCTGGACAGTCAAAATCTCTTCTTCACACTAAAGCTAAAATGCCACTGCTCCAACTCCCCAATCCCCCTTCATTTCATACAGTGGGAAATCTAGACTTATTTTTTTTTTCTTTTGTTGAACCCAGGGCGTTACCCATTCTTTGCAAGTGCTCTACCACTGTGCTGTACCCCCAGCCCATTTTTTATTTTTTATTTTGAGTCAGGGTCTCACTAAGTTACATAGGCTGTCTCTGGCCTCAAACTCCCACTCCTCCTGTCTCCATCTCCCAAGTCACTGGGATTACAGACGTGTGCCATCATGCCCAGTGTTAAATCTAGACTTTCGTATTTTGAAAAATAGTAAGCTCACACTATGCTATCTGGTTCAAGCTGTTGCTCAGTTCTCATTTTTTATCATAATCCCTATCTAGAACTGTGTTTCTCTTACATGGTTCTCTTGCTGTGCCTAGTGCCTCAGATGTGTCAAACATACTCTCTCCTGCCCCCCAGAGCCACATTATATGTTCTTTTTCCTCTACCTGGGATACTGTTTCCCTAGAAAGTCTTAAGGCTTGTTCTTTTAAGTCAGGTCTATCCAAAAACACTGTCTGCCTAGAGTTTCCCTCTTTGCCTTCATCCCTTCAGTGTCTCTCACCTTACCTTGCTTTTTCTTCATAGTATTTAGAATACCTACAATCTTGTCTTTTCCCACTAAAATAAAAGCTTAATGAGGGTAAAGATTTTCTATTGCTCACTACTGTATCCCAAGACCAAGAACAACAAATATATTTTTGTCTAAATGGAAGATGGAAGGGGCAGGGAAGGAAAAAATCAAAATAGGCCAAATAATCCTATTGTACCTTTATTTGCACATTTGCTTATTTCTGTGAGATAGAATTTCATGGAAGTGAAATTCCCAGTTTAAAAGGCATATGATTGTGACTTTTCTAGCTTTGTCTGAAGATGTGAGAAAAGTTTGTCATTAAAGAAAAACAAAAGCTTGATTAAAATTGTTTATTAATTTGATATGATTGTGACAGATTGTTACAGAGCAGCCAGCTGGGCAGAAAATCCAGATTGTGACAGCACTTGATCATAATACACAAGGCAAACAATTCATTCTGACAAATCATGATGGTTCTACTTCAAGCAAAGTAATTCTGGCCAGACAAGATTCCACTCCAGGAAAAGTTTTCCTCACAACTCCAGATGCAGCAGGTGTCAACCAGTTGTTTTTTACAACTCCTGACCTCTCAGCACCACACCTCCAGGTAAATAACTACAGGAATGTCTTTTCCTCTTAGATTTGCAAAAAATTAAAAAGTATTACTTAAGTTCTGCCATTAAGACTTTATGTGTATGCGTATTTGATAGGAAAAGAAATCTTGTGTGAAATTATGTGCAGTGCAGAATGTCAGTAGTGGCATTTTGTAGGCCACTGTGCTTTTCCCCTGTTTCTCACATCCACATATTTTGAGACATTCCTAGTTACACACGGGAAGATCTGCTTTGGCTACTTTGCCCCGGAAGGGATTTAATGAAAGCTGTAGAAAGCTTGCAGAAGTCAGATATGGCAGCACATGCCTATAATCCTAGCTATTCCAAAGGCTGCGACAGGGAAATTATGAATTCAAGGCCAAAGGCAGCCTATACAATTTAGCAAGACCCTGTCTAAAAATAAAAAAAAAAAAAAATGAGAGGGGCTGAGCCTGCAGCTCAGTGATAGTGTGTTTGCCTGCTTTCATGAGGCCATGAGTTCAGTCCCGAGCACCACAAATAAATTAATGAATTAAAATAAATAAAATGATAATAAGCTCACAGAATGCTTAGAAAAGCTGAAGAAACAGTTCTAGGCAATGCTTCCATGAATAAATGTCAGAGCATGCTACACAACTGAGTTCTAAGAGTCGTCAAACTGAAGTTTCCTAACTTCACAGTTAGGAAACTGTCATTTCAGGAGCAGTTTCTGTAGACTCGGTTTCCAGGACCAGGTTACTATGGCGTGCATGGGAAGCTGCCAAATCCAGAAGGAACCATAACTGCCAACTTCAGCTTTGTGCTTCCTCTCTTGTCATATACACCTTCATTGACATAGCATCCAGTCTACTCAGGGTTGGCTTTACCCTGGAGCTTAGTCAGCAATATAAATCAACATTACATCTTTTTAGTTTTTGCTACAATACAAAATTGTACATTATTCTTTAAAGGGCCAGGTATGAAATTTTTTATACCAAATGCCTATGGTAAGGTAGCTAGTTCTAGTGCTAGTTACTGTGATTGAATGTGCATACAGTGTACCCTTAAGTTTGCCTACAGAGACTTTTTGGAGATTGTCTGTTTAAAATTAAGTTCCATGTTTGGTGATGAAAAACTAACTGGTGAAAGAAAATTCTTTTTATGATTGATAAAGTCCTGATTCATAAAACGTAAAATTTTGCTATCCTATTAGATTCTATTCTTATCGTGACAGTATTTGTATTACCATTAGAAACTAAGGTAGAAAATGGGAAGGATCATAGTTAGGAATTTATAAGTTTTGTTAGTATGACAAAAGGCACAAAAATATGATATTACACATACCTTGTTGTTGTTGTTAGGTCCCATCGAGTTATGTCCGACTCATAATGGCCCTCATAGGGTTTTCAATGGTTGATTGTTTCAGTATTCCCTTGGGAGTGGATTTCTACATCCTTCTCCTACGTTCTGCGGTGCTAGGAATCAAACCTGGGACCTCAGAGTCTCTATCAACTGAGCTAAATCCCAGCCCATGCATACTTTAGTTAATTAATTTATTTTTATTTTTATTTTATTTATTTTTTTTTTTGAGATGGTCTCTTTCTGTAGTCTACCTGGAACTCATGTCAGTCTCCCTGCTTGAGCCTCCCCAGTGCTGGAATTATAGACATATGCTACAACACTCAGCTTTTTGTTGTTGGTTGGTTGTGTTTTTTGTTTTGCAGTGCTAGGGATTAGAACCCAGTGCCTTGTGCGTCTTAAGCAAGTGCTCTATCACTGACCTACATCTTCCTGGAATTTCTTTGTTCTTATTTAACTAATAGGCTTAATTTTTTAAGTTTTAGATTTATAAAAATATTAGGCAAGTAGTACAGAGCTTTCTCATAGTAGCTCTGAACACACAGGTTTTTCTATTAACATTTTAGAGTTAGTAGAAGTATATTTCTTGTACTTGTTGTTGTTGTTAGGTGCCGTCGAGTCGGTATCCGACTCATAGCGACCCTCATAGGGTTTTCAATGGCTGACTGTTTCGGGATTGCCTTGGGAGTGGATTGCCAGGCCCTTCTCCCATTTTTGCGGTGCTGGGAATTGAACTTTACATTATTAACTAACTGCCATAAGTTTTTAGTGTTTCCTTAGTTTTTACCAGAAACCCTTTTTTGTTCCAGGTTACCACATTACATTTACTTATTAGATCTCCTTAAGCTGCTCTTAGCTTTGACACTTTCTCACATTTGTTTTTGATGATATATTTTTGGAGAGAGATGGTTGGCTTTTTGGGACAGAGTCTAAGTATGTCACTCAGGCTGGCCTTAAACTTCACAATCCTGTTGCCTTAGCCTCCCAAGTGCTACGACTGCAGGCATGCACCACCACAACCAGCTGCTTTTAACATTCTTGACAGTTTTGAGGAATACTGGTCAGGTGGCATAGAGGATGCCCCGTTAGTGGGATTTGTCTGATGTTTTTCTCATAAATAAACAGGGTTATGGGTTTAGGGGAGAAATTTTACAGGGATAAATACCTGTTTGTATCTGATAACAAAGGAACTTCACTATCAATATAATGAATGGCTGGTAAAGTTGATCTTGATCATCCTCATGAAGTAGTATTTGTCTCCTTTCTCCATTATAAAGTTACTTCTTTAGGAAAAAAAAGTGTTCTTTATTTTTAAAATAGAGATGATGGTCAGGTGCAGTGGCACAAGCTTGTACTCCCAGTAACTCTAGAGGGTAAGGCAGAAGGATCACAAGTTTGAGGCCAGAGCAGTCCATGTAACTTAGCAAGACCCTGTCTCAAAATGAAATATGGTCTGGATGTCTGGGGGAGTAACCCAGTGGTACAGCATTTGAAAAATATATGTGAGGCCCTGGGTTCAACCCCTAGGTACCAGAGATAAATAGAGATAATGTTAATAATTGCCTACTTTATGAATCATGTCTAAAGGCAATGAAAGAAAAACAAGTATAAGTTAGAATTCCCCTGGCCAATATGATTTAATTTCTGGTGTAATGACCTAAATTGGGACCGCTGTATCTCTTTATCCTTAAGAATGATAGCTGGGTTGGGTACTGTGGTGCATGCCTGCAGTTCCAGCTGGTAAGGAGGCTGAGGCAGGAGGAGCTCAAGCTAGAGGCCAGAGGCAGCCTGTGCAACTTAGTGAGACCATATTTCAAAATAGAAAAACAAAAGGAGGCTGAGGGTTCAGCTCAATGGTAGAGCACTTGCCTAGCATGCATGAGGCACTGGGTTCAACCAAAGTACTACCACACACACAAAAAAGTTTAATAGCTAGTAGGTGATTAGCATCATTTACTAATAGGTATGGTGTTAAGGAAAAAAGTGATAGTTATTATAGACGCTTTTAAAGGGCATCTAATACAAGTTTTGCCTGCAGCCATAGCCCTGTGGCATCCGATCCCGTCAGATCTCAGAAGCTAAACAGGGTTGGGCCTGGTTAGTACTTGGATGGGAGACCGCCTGGGAACACCAGATACTGCAGGCTTGGGAGAAGGACCCGGCAACCCACTCCCAATAATCAATCTGCCATTGAAAACCCTATGAACAACAGAGAAGCACTGACAATAGTGTTTTGCCTGTTGTATGTAGGGTCACCATGAGTTGGATACCGACTCAACGGCACCTAATAATACAAGTTTTTGTTTGTATTTTGTAAGCACTTACTAACGACTAATTTTTGTGGTGATACAAGAAGAAATGATGCTATATGTTATGTAGTAAGGGGCAGTCATTGTAAGATCCATGTAAAGATTGGCTTTTTTTTTCCATTTATAGTTCTCAAAATGAGAATTATTCCTAAAGGCATTCACACTACTAAGTGTTGGAAAATGGTGAAGGTAGAAGATTGCTTTGATGTTTCAAAAGTCCCGCCCAAGCCCACCCTGTACAAAGGGGTTTTTAATCCAGGGCTTTGAGCATGCTAGGCAAGTGCTCTACTGCTGAGCTGCACCCCCAACCCATTTTTATTTTTCATCTTGAGACAGGATCTTGCTAAATTGTGCAGGCTGACTCTGGCCTCAAAATTGTAATCCTCCTGCCTCAGCCTCCCAAATTGCTAAGATTACAGGCATGTACCACCATGCCCAGCTGCAGGGGTAGACTGTTTACTAAATCTCATATCCCATTTTTGCCTTGAATTGGTTTATGTTGCAAAAGATTGAAAGAAGCTAGGTGCTGGGGCTCACTCCTATAATTCCAGCAGCCCAGAAGGTGGAGGCAGGAAGACTGCAAGTTTGACTTCAGAGGCAAGGCAGCCTGCGTAACTTAGTGAGACCCTGTCTTAAGATAAAAAAATTAAAAAAGGGCTAGGAGTGCAGCTTAGTGGTAGAGCATTAGCAAAAGTATGTATAATACCCTAGGTTCAACCTCGAAGTACTGGAAAAAAGAAAAAAAAAAAGATTGAAAAAAATAACGAAAAGATTCAAAGATAAACTTAAAAGAAGAAACTAGTATTCCTTTACCAGCATCCTATTAGCTGTACCTAGTGATGAGTTCTATATATAATGGAGCAGGCTTAGTAATTTGCCCAAGACCACGCCACCTTATCTCACTTCTCTTTTTTGTCTTTTCTTTTTTTCCACTACTACTTGGGGGTTGAACTCAGGGCCTCGCGCATACTTTTCAAGTGTGCTACCACTGGGCTGCACCCCTAGTCTGTGTTTTAATTTTTATTTTGAGTCAGAGTCTTGCTAAGTTACGCAGGCAGCCTCTGCCCTCGCACTCAGTATCTTCTTGCCTCTGCCTCTCCTCGCTGGTAGTACAGGCATGCACCACCGTGCCTAGCCTATGCTTCCATTTTTCATACTGCAGAATTCATGCTTTCAGCATACATCTAACCCCAACTTTAACTCACTAATGAAGAGTCTGTACCTTTGTGTAGGGTTGAGGTTTTGCTCAGTTGGTAGAGTGCTGATCCGCACACTCTGAGTACTCGAATTTGATCCTCAGCTCCGCAAAAATGGGAGGAAGTAGCAATCCACTCTCAAAGCAATCCCAAAATAAACTATTGAAAAGCTTATGAGGACCACTGAGTCAGATCCGACTCAATAGCACTTAGCAACAACAGCAGCAATCTTTGTATAATCATCATTAGTTATAACAAAGCAGTTTCTTCCTAACTCCTTTTCCATTTAGAAGGTCAAAAATTATCTTTTTATGCTATTATAAGCTTTTGCCTTATCATTCCATGTGGAAAGTCTCTAAGCTTTTCGAAGACAAATGTCATGCTAGGACTGATTAACCGCTGTAGTAACTCAACATACTCCCTCTATTGGTGTGTTTGAATGAGATACATTTAAAAATACTCAGGTATCTGTGTTTTGAACAGTTTTGTTTCCTAATGGAATTGTGGAACAAACTGAAAAGGTATTCTTCCTGTCTGCTTCTCATGACATGGAAATTTTCACTTGTATATAAAGAAAATTAAGACTGGTTTGATGTACATATAATAAAGTTCAGTTTAAAAATAATTTATAATAAAGTTAAAAACAAGACAGACTAAATATTCTTTGACTTTTTTTAACAGAACAAGAATGTTACTGAGTAGTAACATTTTCTTTTCTTTTCTTTTAAGCTTTTAACAGATAATTCTTCTCCAGACCAGGTACCAAATAAGGCTTTTGATCTTTGTGTGGTATGTGGAGACAAAGCATCAGGTAATACTAAAAATAACCTCCTATATGTGTTGTGTTGCTAAAATAAATACGCCTTTACTGTGTTTCCTCTAAAAGTAACAAGAAAAATAAAGGAATATGTCAGTTTTATCATTCATATTGTAGTCTATACAATTTCCCTAACTTTTCTCTTTTTGTTCACTTTTTTTACTTCGGTGCAGTATAATTTGATTTTTAATGATATAAGATGCATATTTCAGTGAATTATTACATTTCAGTTTTTCTAAGTAAGCATGTAGAAAAATTTTTGTATGTGAAAATTAAGTTTGTCAATGGAATCATTTAAAAATGAGTTGTGATACTTAGGAACATTTTACATTAAGTTTTTAGCATACTTCTTGATCCCTGTTCTAGTAATACAGAGTAATTTGAATTATCAAAATGAGAAAAGCTTTGGTTAACCTTTATTTTTATTTGATGCTCTGCGTAACTGAGCAATCTGTTCTCAAAGCCTATTATTAGTACTTAGGGTTCAGTCACTTAAGTTCTGACTTACTTTTTCATGCTAGAAATACATACTTGTCTACTCTTATGTATTCACAAGTGCCAGTGGGTTATAGGTTAAGGGCCCAGTTCATTTTTGTTAATGTTTTCCAAAATTTCATTACAAAAAAACTCCATTAGAACTTTCCCACAGTATGTTCAAATTTGTTAATAAGTGTACAAAAGATATGTTTTGTGAAGTAACACATTAATCAAAATGCAACAGATTTCAGACATTTCAAAAGTCTAACTCATAAGATATTGTTATATTTCATTTTAATCTTTTTTATTTTATTTTATGACATTTTATTCCTTTTCCTGGATCATATAGTATTCAGATTTAAATACCTATTATATAATATATGTCAAATATATAACCTTAAATGATCTCAGACATGAAAAGTTTTGTGTTAAATAATGAGATTTATCACAGACTATAGTTATTTCATTCTCTATTAACTCAAAACTTTTTTCTTGTCAGAAACTCAAAACTCTGAATTTAATCACATATAGTTTAAAAGGAAGAAGTGAGTTCATGTCATTTCTGTTCTATAACACATCTTTTCTATTATCTTAAACATCTTATCTCTAGGGCGTCATTATGGAGCAGTAACTTGTGAAGGCTGCAAAGGATTTTTTAAAAGAAGCATCCGAAAAAATTTAGTTTATTCATGTCGTGGATCAAAAGACTGTATTATTAATAAACATCATCGAAACCGCTGTCAATACTGCAGGTTACAAAGATGTATTGCCTTTGGAATGAAACAAGACTGTATGTATTAGCTTTAAAGGAAAATATACTTTTAAGAATTCCTGCAAACTAGAAATATATTCAAATTGTTGTTGTTGTTGTTGTTAGGTGCCATCTAGTCATGTCCGACTCATAGTGACTCTGAGAGGGTTTTCAGTGGCTGACTGTTTTCAGGATTGCCTCAGGAGGTGGATTGCCACATCCTTCTCCCACATATTCAAATTAGCACATTAAAATGTCAAGTATACATGCTTCATAATACATAGTTTTCCAATAAAATATAAGAATATATAGATATGTAGGTATTACTTATTTAACAAATTTTTTGGATATCTGTGTAACAGACATGTATTTATAGTTTGAACTTAGCACCTAATTTATAGGCTGTGGTTTAGCTCAGTTGGTAGAGTGCTGCTCTGTGTGCTTTGAGGCCCTGGGTTCAACTGCCAGCAACACAAAAAATGGAAGAAGGATCTGGCAGCCCACTCCCCAAATAATCAGCCATTGAAAACTCTCTGAATAGCAGAGAAGCACTGACATAATGCCAGGCATGGCATAGTGTTGAGTGTTTCGTTCTGCTGTACACAGGATCTCTATGAGTCAGACCCTATTCAACAGCATCTAACAACATATACCAGTTTACTTTGTGATTAAACTGGTAAAAAGTGATTAATAAAGTAATGACAATAACTCAGTACTGATTGAGCTCTCAGTATGACAAACACTGTGCTTAGCATGTCTATTAACTTATTCTCATAACCGTTCTCTGCAGTAGGTACTGTTGTTGCCCATTTTATATTTGAGTAAACAGTTTGAAAAACTTGTCCAAGTAGTAAGTGGCAGAACTTAGCTTTTGAGTCCTGGTAGTTGTCTCCCTCCTCCCCAAGAAAATAGGCATGTCTATACTACCTTATCTCTTTTAAGAGTTATGAAATGAAATTCCTAGAAATATTGCATGTTAAGTTTATGAATGTATATATATTTACATATAGAAATAAAGACCAGGTAATTGAATAACCTCTAAAAAATCTCTGCACTCTATTTTAGGCCTCTTTTACTGGTATTGTTTCCAATCAAGTAAATTTCATTTTATTTTTTTAAAGTTTTCATGTAAATACAGGTATCCCAACTTCAGTTATTCCTTCGTGACAGTGGACTTTTAAAAAGATAATTGGAAAAAAAAAAATTTTACTTGGGGCAGAGGAAGGAGGATGGTTACAAGTTCGAGGCCAGCCTTGGCTAGGCAGTGAATTCTAGGTCAACTGGTGCTACGTAGTGAGACTCTGTAACACAAAACCTCCCAAAATTAATTAATTAGTCCTCTACATTTTTACCACAGGAGTGAGGGAATAGGGAGAAATAAGAGAATGAGAGAAACAGATTGGCCAGTTTAACAGATATGAAACAGAAGCAACTTTATTGAACTCGGGCATAATTTCTAAAGACTGATTGATAGTTATCTTTGGAATTCAGTGTGGAAGTCATGTTTCCCATTAGCAACATTGCTGACCTAGAGCTTATATTTATAATTACCTATAAATTCTATATCATGGTGTAATTGTTTAAAACATCTTTGTAGCTGTTCAGTGTGAAAGAAAACCCATTGAAGTATCACGGGAAAAATCCTCCAACTGTGCTGCTTCAACAGAAAAAATCTACATCCGAAAAGACCTCCGAAGTCCATTAGCTGCAACTCCAACTTTTGTAACAGATAGTGAAATTGCAAGGTATAGTAAAATGAACATTAAGTAACTGGTCATTTGTTTTTCCTTATAACGGATATAAAACTACAATTTGTAATTTTTTGTTACAGTTCAACAGGATTGTTGGATTCAGGAATGCTTGTGAATATTCCTCAGTCTGGAATGAAAAATGAGTCGGCTGTGCTGATGACACCAGATAAGGTGTGTTTAGTGAAATTTAAAGCTAATATATGTTTTTCTTTTGGTGGTACAGTGAATTGAACCCAGGGCCATGAGTGCCTTGTGCTCTCCCCCTAAACTACACTCCCACTTAAAACTGTGTTTTAAGCTTTTAAATGTTTTTCATTTTCTTTATCTTTTCCATCACTTTTGTTAATTGATTTGGTCTTAAATATTCCCCATTACAAGTTTGTTTGTTTTTTTAATTACCAGCTGTTGGTTAAAATGTTCATTATTCCAGTAGGAGAATTATAGATTCAACATAAAAGCAACAAACATTTAAATTTATCCAGGTTTCTTTTCTTTCATCTTAAAAGTTATGAGAAAAAGAAATTTATAAGTACAAAATTCTTAATATTTTTTAAAATTTTACCCTATAAGTTCCTTAGTGCAAAGATACTTAAAATATTTCAGGTAAAGAGTAATTATTAGCATACTTCAGTCAAAACATCCAAATCAAGGATATAAATAAAATTGCAAGAACTCTCATATTACCCATCCAAGTCATCTGGCGTCTCGTAAGAGATTGTAGTGCCTCTTCATTAAATATGAGGTCCAAGAGAAAAAAGACTTTATTTAGGTAGAGCATGTAAAGTTCCTATATTTTTCAAGAACCCCATATGAGAACAAAAGCAAAAATTTTCTCTTAAAAAGATTTTAAAGAGCCTGTGATCAGACTTTCTTTCAGCCTGTAATGGGATCTGGTTTTATATAACCCATGAAATTTGGCATTTTTTTTTTTTATGTATTTGCCAGAGTTGCTGTATATTTGTTACTTGATACTTTAAAGCATTCTAATACTTGGGCCTTAAAATCAAATTTCATCTGCCACTTACTGGTTCCATAACCTTGGACAAGTTGTTTGACTTCTCAGTGTCATTTTCCTTATCTAAAAAGTAAAAATAACCAATGTCTACTTTACATGTTAGGCTTTAGCATGTAATTTTTTTTCCTTATGATACTTGGTGGTTGAACCTAGAGCTTCATACATACGTTGCAAGCACTCTACCACTGAGCTGCACCACAAACCCTTTTTTAAAATTTTTTTGTCTTGAGACAAGATCTCTCTAAGTTACATAGGCTGCCTCTGGTCTTGAATCTATAATCCTCCTGCCTCCACCTCCCAAGTTACTGGGATTACAACAGTGTGCTATCAGTCCCAGCTGCGTGTAATTTTTGTGTGTGTATGTGCAGTGCTGAGGATCAAGTCCAGGGCTTCATGTATTTTAGGCAAGCACTCTACCACTGAGCTGCATCCCCAGCCCAGCATCTAATTATTAAATGAGGGAATTTGGCCTTTTAACCTATATTTTGGAATTAATAGGATGTCATCCAACCTTGTCTACATGATTCAAGGTTAAAATGATAATTAAAATTTCTTTGACATTAACTCCTTTAGGAAAAGAAGGAACGTAAGTTTTGTTGAGAAACTACCATCTGCCCAGACATTGTGCTTTTATGTATGTCCCTGTGTTAAATTATTATTATTAAACAACCTCATGTATTAAGTTTCTCTTAAAATGACCCTGAGAGTTTAACTTGAAACAAGCATGTGATTAGCATTCACCAGGCCCTTAGTTCAGTTCCCAGCACCAAAAGAAGGGAAACAGAAAAATGGGCCTAAAACTATCATATCACAAGATGAAAATTTTTTCAGTTTTACCTAAGGGTCTTCAGTGACAAAAACTTAAAAATCTAGTTAGACGTGTAGCTTCATGGAAGAGAAGACAAGCTTCTGAGTTTCAATTGAAAGTCAAAATACTTCAAGGCACAGTGGTGCATAACTATAACCCTAGAGACTTGGGAAGTGGAGTCAGCAAGACTGCAAGTTCAAGGGTAGAAGCAGCTTACATAACTTAACAAGACCCTGTCTCAAAAGTAAAAATTGGGTGGGATGTGACTCAATTGTTAGAGTACTGGCAAAAGCATGTGTGAGGCCCTGGATTCAACTCCCCAATACCACAAAAGAAAAGGAAATCAAAATACCTAAAAATAATAACTATTTTTACTCACATTTAAAGAGTCTGTTTGGAGCAGTGGTTGAAAACATGAGCTTTGCAATCAGACAGGTCTGACTTCCTATTTGACAGAGCTAGTAAATGATTAAATAAAATATATAAGTAGTAAATATGTAAGAACCTGGTAACTGGTAGGATATTCATTAAATGATTCTGAGACCACTGGTTAATTTGGGGAGGACACAAAAACTTATTTTCTACTTACTCCCCAAAACCAATTTCACATAAACTAGAGAACTGATAGAACAAATGAAACATCAAAGAAATGTATTTTTTAGAATTAAGAATGCTATAAACAAAAAACATAAAAGAAAGTTGTTGTTGTTGTTAGGTGCCGTCGAGTCGGTATCTGACTCATAGCAACCCTCTGTACAACAGGGGAAACACTATTGTCAGTGCCTCTCTGTCGTTCATAGGGTTTTCAATGGCAGATTGATTTTTGGGAGGGGGTTGCCAGGTCCTTCTCCCAAGCCTACAGCTTCTGGTGTTCCCAGGTGGTCTCCCATCCAGGTACTAACCAGGCCCGACCTTGCTTAGCTTCTGAGATCTGACAGGATCGGATGCCACAGGGCTACAGCTGCAGGCCATAAAAGAAAGTATTAATTGAAAAAATTACTGCTAAGAGATCTTCTCAATAGGCCATAGAAGGCAACCTGAAGGTCTTCTCATTAGGTTTGAGTCAGATAATTTCACAATTTAAAAAATATATAATAAATTAAAACATCAAATATGTAAAAATCTGTGAATTTAAAGTACTCAGAAAAGCTCATATTTCACCATTAGAAGTTGCTAGGGTGTCATCTCATTGCTGTAAAGGTTGATAGCTAAAAGAAAGAAAAATTTAGTACTTATATGCCTTTTATGTACAAAGTATATATGTGGTTAAAGAGTTAAGAAGAAAAGTACTTCTTAAAAAACTATTGCTAATGCATAAAGAATATAAGCCAAATATATTCTTTATTCATCATTATCTGTATTCATTCTTGACAATCATTAAAAATTAAGACAAATAGGAAAGTATGTAACAAAAGATCAATGTCCTAACTATATAAAGAGATTTTTCAACTCCAGTAAGAAAAAGTAAAAAGAAAAATGGGCAAAGGATTAATTTCTTTCCATTTTTGTATTTAATGCAATGCCTGGTATTTATCCTTTTCAATTAATACAGTACCTGGTAAAATTTGGCATCTTACTGTGTCTATCAGTAACATATTTGCCTTTTTTTCCCTTTTCACTAGTATTAATTCTTTACATTTGATGCCACTTTATAGTTTTTATAAGATGTTTTAAAAGTTACAGCATTATCAGAATTTTAGCACTAAAAACGATGATCATATAATTTAATATCCTTTTATAGAAGAGACTATAGCATGGATACATTAGCTAGTAGTGCAGTTTTTCGTTTAAACTTGAATGTAAACATTACTTAAGAAAATTTTAAATTAATAATATTTTAGTGTACAACTTAATGGATTTCTATATGACATTTGCATACATATATATCCCATTGTACATTGCTCATGTTCAGCTGCTTCGTTACCCTCTCATGACCCATTCTACCCATCCCCTTCTTACCCACCAGTGATCCACCTTCCATGTGTGTTTCTTGCTCGTGTGTATGTATATATATACACACACATCTATGTATGTATATATTCCCATGTATGTGTGTAACTCCAGATTTTGCCTTAAGGGTAAAATATGTTATTATTCTCTTCCTTTTTCTCATTGTCCTTTTTTATTGCCCCCTCCCTCTTAGTCCTTTTCTCCTGCTTCATACTCCCCCTGCTACTTTCATGATCTATACATGTTAATATTGACTATATATTGTAATCTAACATCCACATATGAGAGAAAACATGTGGTATTTGTCTCTCTGGGTCTGGCTTATTTCACTTAAAATAATGATCGTTGGTTTCCATCTATTTTCCAGAAAATGCCGTAATTTCATCCTCCTTTCTGGCTGAATAAAACTCCATGGTGTATTGTTGTTGTTGTTGTCAGGTGCCGTCACGTCCAGTCCAACTCATAGCAACCCTATGTACAGCAGATCGAAACACTTGCTGATTCTGTGCCAGGCAAACGATCTTATTTATGTTTAAGCCCATTGTTGCAGACACTATGTCAATCCATCTGGTGGAGGATTTTCCTCTTTTGCGTTGACCTGCCACTCTCCCAAACATGATGTCCTTCTCCAGGGATTGATTTCTCCTGACTACATGTCCGAAATAATATAAGACGCAGTCTGGCCATTCTTGCTTCCAAGGAGCACTCTGGTTGCACTTCTTCTAGGACAGATTTGTTGGATCTTTTGGCAGTCCATGGTATATTCAATAGACTTCCCCAGCACCACAATTCAAAAACATCAATTCTTTTTCTGTCTCTCTTGTTCAATGTCCAGCTTTCACAACCATATGATGCCACTGAAAATACCATGGCATGAGTCAGACACACCTTCGTCTTCAATGTGACATCTTTGCTTTTCAATACTCTAAAGAGATCTTTTGCCACAGCTTTTCCTAGAGCAATGCTGTCTTTTGATTTCTTGACTGCTGCTTCCACGGGTGTTGATTATAGAGCCAAGTAAAGCAAAATCTTGGACAACCTCAATCTTTTCTCCATTTATTGTGAAGTTTTGCGCTGACCCATTCGTAAGGGTTTTTGTTTTGTTGATGTTTAGTCGTAACCCATATTGAAGGCTATGATCTTTGATCTTCATCAGTAAATGTTTTAAATCCTCTTCACTTTCAGCAAGCAGAGTTGTGTCATCTGCATAACGCAGGTTGTTAATGAGTCTTCCTCCAATCTTGATGCCGCGTTCTTCCTCATAAAGTCCAGCTTCTCGGATTATTTGCTCAGCATATAAATTGAAGAGATA
>VMDO01018305.1:0-42526 GCA_007922755.1 Pedetes capensis
TCCCACAGAAATTCAAATGAAGATTTGTAAATTTTAAGAGCTATTTAAAACTAGTTGTCTTGCTCAACTACTTAACAGAATAAAAACTGAAGCAAAATTTTTCACTACCAGATGCTCAAAGCTCCTTATTTTCAAGAGAGAGATGACTAGAGATGGGTCTGGTCCAAGTTACATGTTAGGCAATGAAACTTACTGCAGTAAGAAAAGAGTTAAAATCAGCATTTTTGGACAGTGGTCTGCTTGGATCTTCTCTCTCCACCTCATGCCTCTTTTTTGAAAACGTTTTCTTGAACTTCATTTCTCTTTGAAATACTCATCTCTGAGAATTTGATGCAACCAGCTTGGTAAGTCAATCTGGGGCTCCCTTCATTTTGAATATAAAAATGTTAGCTACCAAGTGAGGCAGGGATATTTAGGGGCAGGCTGCTATATTAATGCACCTTCAAAGTGTCCTTTCTCTTTTTCTTTTTTAGCTAAAACTTTATGATAAAAGCTGAGCATACCTAAATGCATCTTGGCTGTCATCATTAGGATGCAAGCTGAGCATGCCTAAAAGTGTTCCTGTCTGTAAACATATATATCTGTGTATAAACAAACACGCACACACACACACACATTTGCCTCAGCTTGTTCCCTGCCCATACATCTCTTTGGGGGACTTCTTGGATGTGACAGTAGGGGTAGATGAGCTATAGCTTCATTAAGAAACTCTCCGAGGGCTCAGGATTCCTGGAGTCCATCTCACAATAGTCAGTGTCCCCCTTTATTCTCTTATTCTCTACCATGCAGACAAAACTTTATGTTTAAATATAATTTTCAAAAGTCTCCATATTTAATAAAGATTGTATTTGTTTTAGTCTGCTTTTATGTTACATTGATAGAATTAGTTTATGAATTTGTAACTGATTTTAAGATAGGATGTAGCCTTGCAACCTAGTAATTGCTAGGTAAGAGTCATACTTGTTAGGGCAAAGAAAAAAATAGATACAAGATGTGTATCTTATCATTTCAAAAATTTTTCAAAGTGTCTTTAGTTACTTATTTGCAAACTTGCAAGCAGACTTATTTTGATATGATGAAGTTAGAATGTAGGAAAAAATCATTGCTATTATATTTAGCTGTTTCCAGGAAACTTCAATAAGAGGAATGCATGTTGATCTCATATTCCAATGAATAGACAGAATACTCTGTTGCATTTTCAAAATCTTACAAGTCTTACATAATAAAAATAATATGATTTTTCTGCTGGTAATAGAGAAGAACTGGCTAAATTTAGAACTATGTGGGAGGTAAAATCCTGACCACCTGCTATAAACACAGGCTAAAAACATTTTGCATTATTTTATATTGGCTGGGAAAAATAAAAGGGTATTACTTAAAACATAATTAAAATAGAAAGTATTGATTAAAATATAAATTTCTCTTGAGATGTCAATTGAGTTTTAAAAATTTTAATGAACTCTTAACATTTCAAAATCCACCAGATCTTGACCTCATGTGTCATATCTACATAGCGTAAGCTACACGAATTGAGGGGAATCAGGGAAATAGTAGTATGTGCTAAGCTGCAATCACATTTTATCCTCAGGATAATATATGGTTTTATTGTTATTATTATTATCATCATATTGAAGGGCAAAACAAAGTTCGACAAGTTAGTTTTATATCCAAAGCCAAACAGCTGGTAAATGAAATATTTTTAATGTGTTCCTAATATTAATATCTATGCTCTATATCATTTTAGAGCTGATCCAAACTTAACCAATGGAGGTAAATTTGTCATGTAATCAAATGAACTGCTTTATCTTTTCTTTAATTAGTATTTTATTTATAAATGTCAGTGGGGTACAGAGTTATAAGTCATTTGATATATCCATTTTGCAACTATCAAATCATTTGTGCTTATAGTTCATCTCCTTAAACATTTTACAGAACAGAATAAATGAAAGAAGAAAAAAGTAAGAATTTTAATTAACATGTGGTGGCAGTTGTATGCACCATGGGTTATACCCTGCTTGATTTTTTTTTTTTTTTTTTTTTTTGCATCACAGAGGGGTAAAGAGGGAGGGAAAAAAATGAGAAAAAACCCCCACAAAATACAGGGTGCAGCTCTATGAATATAGGGAAAAAAAGGAATAAAATTTCAAGAAAAGAAGAAAAAAGAAAAAGAATGACTTTATCTTAATGATTAACCAGTCTACTGGAAAAAGTCAAAAGCAGAATTCTTTGGAGAACTTATTAAAAATGTCTTGTTCATGTTACGTAGCTGATAAATATTTATTAATTAATTTACTACCATTTTTCAAAGTAAAAATATCTTAAAAATGAGCAGATTGAATAAGAGTTATCTAATCAGCTTTCACATAGACCTTGGTTTTGCTCCATCACTTAGATCAAGTTGTTGAAATTTTTGAGAGGGTAGTTCATTTTTAGTAAACCTAACATGCTTTAAATCTTATGTAGATACATTTGTCATTATTATAGTCTTTTTATGCTTCCATATATGCCTATTAAGATGTAATACTCTTGATTAAAATATTCTGTCTAGATTATTATTACCTGCAGCCATAGCTCCCTGGTATCTAATCTCATCAGATCTCAGAAGCTAAGCAGGGTGGGGCCTGATTAGTACTTGGATGGGAGACTGCCTGGGAATACTGGGTGCTGCAGGCTTGGGAGAAGGACCTGGTAACCCACTCCCAAAAATCAATCAGCCATTGAAAACCCTATGAATGGCAGAGAAGCACTGATAATAGTGCTGGGCATGGCTCCCTCAGGGAGTGTATTGTCTGTTGTACATAGGGTCACTATGGGTTGGACCCAACTCAATGGCACCTAACAACAACAACAACAACTTATTATTAGAAGGCAATAGGTGATAAGAAGCAAATTAAATGAAGGGCTAATGCCCTAACTCAATTGAATGTTAAAGAATACCAAAATTACAAACTCTTTTTTTGCTGTACTGGAGGTTGAACCCAGGGCCTTGCACTTGTGTGCTTTGCAAGTGCTGTACCACCGCACTGGATCCTCAGCCTTTTTTTTTTTTTTTTTTTTACTTTTTTTACTTTTTGAGACAGGGTCTCCCTAAATTACAGGATGCCTCTGGTTTCCAATTTGTGATCCTCCTGGCTCTGCCTTTGGAGTCACTGGGATTACAGGCGTGTGCCACCAAGCCTGGCCAAAACTGCAAACTCTTATAGCAAGGTATAACTATTCTAGTCTGATGGTGCCCATCAAGTAAGTGTTCTTTGGCAAAGTTCCAAACAAACAGACTGTGGTTGACGTTGCTTTCTAATCAGTATCTGAATTCCATCTTTGCTTTTTATGTTTTCATTAAGCAATGGCACCATCATATCTCTTTATAGTGTATATGTGTTTTTCCACATTCCTTCTTTTTATGAAGAGACTTTTTGACTCTGGGTAAATCTGGTGGAACTGTCAATCAAAAACAAGACTTAATCTAACACTACGTAGACAATTAGGGGTCTCCATCCTCCTTTCTCCAAGACATAGCCACTGATCTAGAGGTGTCCATGTGACAAGTAGCACCAAGCTGGGGCATCTCCTTCTCTTGGCTACAACTTTAAGTTCCTGGAATAAGCCGATAGGAAACTTGCCAAAGATATAAAGGGAAAATATTAGAAACAGAGCTAAGAAGAGGAAGGGAGTGGGGAGGTGGGGTTGAGATTGAGAAACAGAGAGGGAGGGAGGGATAGAGAGACAGAGAGAAAGAGGAACTGACTAATGAACTTGTTTAGATTCTTGGTCCTAGTCATCTTCAAACACAGTAACTGATTGGATCCTTCTGGCTTTTTAATTTAGATTTTTATCATTTCTAATTGAAAAATATTATGGTTAATTTTTCTTTGGTCATATTTATCTTGTATGGAATTTATCTTTAACCGTAGCATATATGACAATGTTGTTATTTGGGATAATTGGTTTTGTTTTAGATTAATGATAATTATAATCATACTTGCAATTATTATCATGAGTAATGTTTGTATCGTATATTATGTATTATAGAATGTATTCCATTTGGCTGCTTCACACATATGATCTCACTCGTCCTTATAACAAAGCTATTGTGTTGGGGCTATTATTAACTCCACTTTTCTATGCAAGTAATGTGAGGCACAGTGACAGCAATACATTTTTCCAGGATCATCCAGTTGGTAAATATCCAGACTAGGATATAATTGCACATAGTTTGTATTTAAAATCTATTCTCTAAACCAATATTCTTCCATGAAGATATAGAAAGAAAGAGGGTAGCAGGGCAGAGAGAGAGAGAGAGGGAGGGAGGAAGGGAGGAAGGGGGAGAGAGAGGGAGGAAAAGAGGTGTCTTCACAGATTATTTAAATTCTGTGTATAATTGTTACAAATTTTCTTTAGAGTATTACTTGTCCAGTGACTTTAACAGCACCTTAGATTACAGATTTTTCTTGGAGAGAAGTGTGGTTATGTGTACATTATCAAAGTCTTTCTTTTCCCTCATCAGAAGCATAAAATGATTTACATTCTCCTTTCCATTGTAATGTTATAAGCTTTTTGGGCAGACTTCACATAACTCTTAGTCAACAATTTTAAAAACATATATTTAGCAGGAAATGAGAATTTCATGAGCTTATGATGAATACAATGTAGTGGTACTTCTCTCTGGAAAAGAAATTTAGCAGATTTTTAAACTTAATCTTGTAATGCTATTTTTACATGATGAACAACATAAACATCTGTATGTGGGCCTAGAGAGTTAATGAAACAAATGCATGCCTGCACCTAAAGAGGGTGGTGAGGAGGAAAATTTCTGTTTGTAATGAGCATGATATAGGAAGTTTTTCTCTGCTTACCTGTTTCCTATAGATTTCTGCTTGCTAAAATGCTTCATCATAACTTTATTTCCACTTTGAGCTTATAAAATCGAGGGTGCCTTTGGCAGAGATTAGGGTTCAGAATGACACACTTGTATTTCTTCTTTGAAGTTAAAAAAGACTCTTGTACTATGCTTCTCTTATCAGAAAGGAGAAAAGACTCACTGCTTTTATGTCTTTTCCTCTATCCAAATCCTTGTAAAGAGAACCAGACATAAAGTATAGCACCAAAAAAAATGAAAAATACAGTCTGGGTCACTCTTTATGTTTGTTCATGTTGTGCAAAACCCTACTGGAGGGATTCTAAGAAGAATGAAACTGAGCTGAAAAATTTAACTGCCATTCAGTCAGCCATGCCAGAAATGAACTTACCACCCAGTAAGTCCCTTTACTGAACATTGGGAAGAATTAATTGTACAGAACAGAAATACAGTGTAGCCGTTAAGAGCAATGCATTATAGCTAAATGGCTGGAGTTCAGCAAAATACACACTGCATTCTACAAAGATGATTTGTGGCAGCTTATTATATTTCTTAGAGAATGTATATAATTTTATTCCTTTTTTAGTGGATTCTTGAAATCTGTGAATAAAACAACCCATGCATGAAAGAGACTTAGCGCAGCATCTAAAACATGGTAAAAATTCATTAAATGTTATGTATTATAACAACAATATATCAATAATCCAAACTGTCTTTCTTATTCTATGCTCAAATCCCAATTTTGAGTAATTCATAGAGTCCTTGTGCACTTCTATCATAAAAAAGCAATACCTATGATATAAACTTTATCTCTTGAGCCTTAACATGGACAAATCTATCTTTATCATCAGAGCATCTAGAAGGCATAATTTGGTAATATTTGAGGGTTTTTTTTTTTTTTTTTTTTGCAGTACTAGGGGTTGAACCCAGGGCCTCGCGCCTGCATGCTTTGCAAGTGCTGGACCACTGAGCTGCACCCCCAGCCCATTTTTTTTTTTTCGCTTTTGAGACAGGGTCTTATTAAATTATTCAGACTGCCTCTGGTCTCGAATTTTCAATCCTCCTGCCTCCACTTCCTGAGTCTCTGGGATTATAGGCGTGTGCCACCGCACCCAGCTATTTTGAGTCTTTAATCATAATCTTAAATTATCCAATCACCCTATTCATTATAGCAACTTTTAAAAATGTTGAAGTGTGGCTTAGATTTTTAAAAAGAATTTAAAATGTTAACCGGAGTTACTAAAGTCATTAGAAACCATGAGGTTATAATCATACTCTGTTACCTAGTAGTAAGATTATTTCAAAGAATTTCAGTTATTTAGTATGATTTATGCTGCATTGGACAAAGATAAGTCTTTTAATTTAATAGAGCCTATTTTTACTGAGAATCCATTTTAGACTTAGGATAATAACTATGCTCATCAATTGAAATTGCATGAGAAAATTTTATCTTGCGACAACTAAAAAATCATTTTTACCCATTAAGCACTGGAATCACATCTTTGAGCTCTATTTCCTAAGAATTCAAATGCCCAACTGCACCAATCTATTCCTGTGAGTGTATTTTTCTTGCGAATGCTTGCAAATCTCTTAATTTTTCTTAAGAAATCCTATTTTTAATATTACTTGACTTGGCCTGGAAAGATCAAATGAGATATTTCCTATGTTGATTCAGTGTCATATATTTTTCTTTCTTAAAAGTGAAAGAGAAATGCATTTAAAAATTGTCCAGTAGATATGTTTTACTGCACCTTAGGCAGCTATCACTTTTTTTTTTTTTTTAATAAAAGAAGATTGTTTACTAACAGTGATTTCCTTTTTTTTTTTTTTTTTTCTTTTTCCGGTACTGGGGGTTGAACCCAGGGCCTCCCTCTTATGTGCTCTGCAAGTGCTGGACCACTGAACTGTACCCTCAGCCCATTTGTTTTTCTTTTTTGAGACAGGATCTCTTTAAATTACGCAGACTGCCTCTGGTCATGAATTTGCGATCCTCCTACCTCCGCCTCCTGAACCACTGGGATTATAAGTGTGGGCCACCCCGCCAAGCAGTGATTTCCTTTTGAATGATGTCTATCACTGAAACAGTAATACTCCATATGACACATGTAGTGCTTCCTATTATTTGAAAGTAAAATAACTTCTGCCACAGAAGATGATGCTTTCCTTCATTTTACTAACTAAAGTCTAATTTAATCATTGGAGTGACTTTGGTTTTCTAATGAAACCTGAGACCTGTGACGTACCAGTAAACAGTAACATTATAAAATATTCCTTCTGTCTGGGACACATTGCACTTTTTATGTCCCTCCCCCAGACTTGTTATGCCACCACCAGTAAGTTTTTGGAAGCATTTTATTATTCAAAGTATTTATGTTAATTTGAAAACCCTATAAATAGCAGAGAAGCAATGATAATAGTGTTGGATATGGCACAGTGTCAGGGAGTGTTTCCATCTGTTATACATAGGGTCAATATTAGTCAGACCTGACTTGGTTTCACCTAGCAACAACAACAACATATTAATGTAAGCTGCTATTAATGGTCATACAATCCATCTTCCTTCTATGTTGCTCTTCTGATATTGTGTTAATATTTAATCATTCCAAAGATAACCCCACCTTTTAAAAACAAAATTAATGTATTAATATTCTTTATAAATTAAACAGGTGAAAAATGATATATCAGTTTAACTTACATGTCTTTGAATAATATTGAAGTTTAACATTTTATGCAATTATTCAAGGACATAAAAAATTTGCCTGGTAAGGAAACTCCTGACTTCTAGTTCTACACAGATGTCGGGGTGACTTTGGAAGCCATGCACTTCCTCTTCTACTTCTGATTGTCATTGTGCATTTTCAGGGTACTGGTAATTGCTTCTCACTCATAGCCAGTTATAATCCATGTATGAACTAGGCCAGAAGGAATGAACTTGAGGTTGAGCAGAAGAATTTTTCCTTATGCATACCAAGATTCATCCCTTTTGCCCTAATATCAGCTTTTTGACAGTGTTGAACTCCCACAAATACCATTGGACAACCTGTTCATAAGCCAAACAGATTTGAGTTCACTACAGACAGGCAGAAAGTGATAATAACAGAGTCTTAACTATTGCAGGAGGAGAGAGTAAGAGAAGAATATATATAGGCCTAGGAATTTGTATTCATGGGTTCAAATTAGGTCTACCACGGTTGGGAATTACTTGGAATTGGGCAAAGATTATGCGATTTATAGTTCAATTGGTAGACATAGTGGGCTAACGGCTTAATGATACCCTGTGTGTCCAACCCTGCAGACACTCTAGGTGTGAACAGAAAGTATTTTCAAAAATGACTTTTAACACCAGCAGGGACAAAATAGACCTTTTGTATTATATAACTATAACGACAACCAACCACTTTTACAGCACTGAACTTCACAGGCAACACATAACTGGTCCTGAAAATGTCTGAATTTATAACTCCTTCTACTCCCTATTAGTGAAATCTGAAAACAGTCTGCTTCACCAATGTTTAATATTTGGCAGTGTGCTTATCATAAGACTTAGCATAGACTTTACAGTGGGAAAGTTAGGAGATAAAATCTCAACTGTGCTATTGGCTATCTATGTAATCCTGGCCAAGCCAGATAAGCTTTCAATTAATTTCCTCACCTTTTAAATGAAAATAATAAAATGTTTCATCTTTTTATTCTTACCAAAAATGAAAGTCTTGGGTGGACTGAATATTTACATGATGAATAAATTAGTATGCAATTAAAAATAGAAGAAAATACAATTGGATATTGAGTTTAAGAATATGTAAGCACTTTTTAAAATGTAACAGGAAATGAAAGAAATCACAAAATAATGTTAAATACTTTGATATACTTGAGGACACACTTTGATGTGTCAAAACCAGAAGGAAAACAGAAAGCAATGATAAGATTTCAAAAATTCAATATGTAAAAATTAACATACTAGTAAAAAAATAGAACAAGAAACATAGACAAAATTTGCAAATAAATATAAAAATGGGCAGATTAATTTAGAAAGTAATTTACAAGTAAAGGAATGAAAAGGAAAAGTCTTCAATATCAATCTCTTTTAGAAATTTAAAAATTAAAGCAAAAATATGTTCTAGTTTACTGATGAAATAAGCAACAAAGGAAATTATAGTAGAATCCACTACTGAAACAAGTGTACTGATAGAAACTTTTAGTGAAGCCATGTGTGTTGACACATGCCTATAATCCCAGTGACTGTGGAGGTGGAGGCAAAAGAATCACAAATTCCAGGCCAGAGGCAGCCTGTGTAACTAAGTGAGAAACTGTCTCAAGATCAAAAATAAAAAAGCGGTTGAGGGTGCAGCTCAGTGGTAGAGCACTTACTAAACATGTGTAAGGCACTGCATTCAACTCCCTAGTAACAAACAAACCCACAAAACAAAAAATAAAAACAAATACAAAACAAAACGTTTTAGTGAAAAGAGCAACTTTTGGGGAAACAATTTGACAATTCATATGAAGAATGTAAACATGTTCAAAACTTCTAACCCAGGAATTTCATATCAATGCTGTATACAAAAAAAATTAGATTTAACACAACTGTCAAAGACTCTATTATGGAGTTATCCCTATGATAAATTATATATAACATAATTACAAACAACAATAACGATGATGTGAGAAAAGGTACTATCTTAAAATTATATCAATCCTCATAAACTTAATTTTCTTTAAAAGTATTATATGCACAAAACATACAATGGAAAGCATCAAAATTTTAATAGAAACTATTTTTCAAGCATCTTGATTCCTTTCTATCTGCCACACTTCACTTGAGAGACTTTAAAAATATTAAATCAACTTTATTTTATTAAAACTTTACAAAGAAGGTCCTATTATTCTTATTTTATATGTGAATAATCTATATGTGTCAAAGATTGAATCATTACGAAAAACCTTTCCAGAAAGAAAAATCCACACACATATGGCTTATTTAAAAATTCCATCTACTGTTTAATGAATTAATGAGTTCCAATACTCTACCATGTGTCTATCAGCTTTTCATGCTGTTGTGGCTTTCGTGTTGCTATGATGCTGAAAGCTATGCTGTGAGTATCTCAGATGACAGCAGGGCCACTCATGTTGGACAGGTTTCAGCTGAGCTTCCAGACTAAGACAGATAGGGAGAAGGATCTGGCAGCCCAGTTCCCAAACAATTAGCCATTAAAACTCTATGAACAGCAGAGAAACACTGTCGAACATAGTGCTAGAAAATGAGACTCCTAGGCTAGAAGGCATTCAAGAGAAGACTGGAGAAGAGTTGCCTTCTCATAATAGAGTTGACCTTAATGATGGGAATGGAGTACAGCCCCTGGGACCTCCTTTTACTAATGTGGCATGACTCAAAATGAGAAGAAACACAGTGACTGCAACAACAGGCTCAAACATAAAAAAAGATCATGCACATGGCACAATGTCAGGTAGTGTTTCATTCTGCTGTATATAGGGTTGCTGTGAGCCAGACCTGACTCTCTGGCACATAACATCAATAACAACAACTAGAAAATAGAGGAGGGATGAACAAATTCCAGTTCATTCTATGAGTCTGGCATGACCCTAATACTATCCTGTATTAGTTAATACCTATCAATATATTAATAATAATAGGAAACATAAAAAATTGCTGACAAATATTTCTTATAAATACAAATACAATAATATTTAAAATGCATTAACACACTTCATCCCAGGGATGCAAGTTTAGTTTAACATTTAAAATTATTCAATGTAATGCACTAAATATTATCAAGGGAATCTAATTAAGAATCATTGCAGTAGTTATAGTAAAATCATTTTACAAATATTATTGCCAATCTATGGTAAAAAAATAAAATTTAAAGCACTATTAATAAAAGAGTTTCTCTGTTTTAGTATTTTGTTTATACATATCAATCAAGTAGAGCAATATGTCAGATATATCTATTATGCACGTATTAAAACAGTTTTGCTCACACTTCTATGTCAGAACAGAATAAATGAAAAAAAGAAAAAATTAAGAATTTTAATTAACATGTAATGACAATCTTCTGCAACCATGAGTTATACCCTGCTTGATTTTTCTTTCCTATTCCTATTCACTTTTTTGTATTTTTATAGAGTTGCATCCTGTATTTTGCATTTTTCTCTCCCTTTTTAGCCTTCTGTATTGTTTTTCTTCCCACTCCCCACTTCCCCATCATCCACTACCTCTCAATTGTCCCCTCTCATATTGGGTCTACCTATATTTTCCATTCTTAAATAAATATTGTATATATATATAAATGGGAGAAGGACCTGGCAACCCACTCCCAAAAATCAATCCGCCATTGAAAACCCTATGAACAGCAGAGAAGCACTGACAATAGTGTTTCACCTGTTGTACGTAGGATCGCTATGAGTAGGATTCAGACTCCATGGCACCTAACAAAAGCAACAACATATATATAAATATACACATATACATATGTTGTTGTTGTTGTTAGGTGCCGTCGAGTCGGTATCCGACTCATAACGACCCTTTGTACAACAGGGGAAACACTATTGTCAGTGCTTCTCTGCTGTTCATAGGGTTTTCAATGGCAGATTGATTTTTGGGAGGGGGTTGCCAGGTCCTTCTCCGGAGTCTATAGCTTCTGGTGTTCCCAGGTGGTCTTCCATCCAGGTACTAACCAGGCCTGACCCTGCTTAGCTTCTGAGATCTGACAGGATCAGATGCCACAGGGCTACAGCTGCAGATATATATATATATATATATATACACACACACACACACACACACAATGTACATATGTATAATGTTTTCCTTTAAGGTAGATTTGTTGTTGTTGTTATGTGCTGTGGAGTCAGGTCCAACTCATAGCAACCCTATGTACAACAGAGAAACACTGCTCCACACTGTGCCATGCCGGACACTGTGTCAGTTCTTCTCTGCTACTCAGGGTTTTCAATGGCGGATTGTTTTGAGATTATTTCAGGAGTAGGCTGCCATGTTCTTCTCCAATTATTATGGTCCTGGGGATTGAACCCAGGGCCTTAGAATGTACAGAGCAAGCACAATATCAACTAAACTAAACCCCAGTCACAAAGTAGATTTAGGTCATGCATATGAGTGAAAATATGTGGTATTTCTCTTTTTGAGTCTGGGTAATTTCATTTAAAATGCTGATCTCCAGTTCCATGCATTTTGCTTCAAATGACAATTTCATTTTTCTTCATTGGTAAATTATATTCCATTGTATATATGTACCAAAATTTTTAAATTCAATCCTCTGTTGATGCACATCTGGGTTGATTCTGTACCCTTGCAATTGTGAAGAGTACTGCATTATATATGGAAAAATGGTTGTCCCTGTGGTTTGATAACTTACCTTCCTTTGGGTATATTCCTAGAAGTGGTACAGATGGATCATTTGATAGTTCTATTTTTAGTTTTCTACAGTACCTCCATATTGACTTCCAAAGTGGTTAAACGAATTTATAGGCTCACGAGAAGTGTAAAGTGTTCCTTTTTCTCCACATCCTTGCCAGTATGTGTTTTTCTGTTTTGTTAATCATGGCCATTTTTATTGGAGTGAGAATGAATCTCAGTATTGTTTTGATTTGCATTTCCCTATGAGGGATTGTTGTTGATAGTTGCTCTCGAGTCAGTGTCTGACTCATAGTGACCCTATGTACAACAGGCGAAACAGTATTGTTAGTGCTTCTCTGCCATTCATAGGATTTTCAATGGCGGATTGTTTCTTGGGAGTGGGTTTCTGGGTCCTTCTCCCAAGCCTACAGCACCTGGCATTCCCAGCTGGTTTCCCGTCCATGTACTAACCAGGCCCAACCCTGCTTAGCTTCCCAGATCTCACGGGATTGCACACCACAGTGGTATGGCTGCAGGCTAGCCTAGGGATACTGAGCATTTTTTTCATGTGTTTATTAGCCATTTATATTTCTTCTTTGAGACTATCTGTTTAGTTCCATAAAGGCATTTGACTGTGTGGATCATAACAAATTATGGGTAACCCTGAAAAGAATGGGAATACCAGACCACCTAACTACTCCTGAGGAATTTGTACATAGATGAGGAGGTAGTTGTTCAAACAAAAAAGGAAACACTGCTTGGTGTAAAATTGAGAAATGTGTGTGTGTCAGGGCTGTATCCTTTCACCATATCACTTCAGTTTCTATGCTGAACAAATAACCCAAGAAGCCAGACTTTATGAAGAAGAACAGGACATCAGGATTGGAGGAAGACTTATTAACAACCTGCATTATGCAGATGACACACTCTGCTTGCTAAAAGTGAAGAGGATTTAAAACATTTACTGATGAAGATCAAAGAACATAGCCTTCAGTATGGATTGTGACTCAACATCAATAAAACAAAAGTCCTTACAACTGGGTCAGTATGTGACTTCACAATCAATGGAGAAAAGATTGAGGTTGTCTACGATTTTGTGTTACTTGGTTCTACAATCAATACCTGTGGAAGCATCAGTCAAGAAATCAAAAGACACATTGCTTTGGGAAAAGGTGTGGCTGAAGATCTCTTTATAGTATTGAAAAGTAAAGATGTTACATTGAAGAAGGAGGTGTGCCTGACTCATGCCATGATATTTTTAGTTGTATGATATGGTTATGAAAGCTGGACAGTGAACAAGGGAGATAGGAGAAGAATTCATGCTTTTGAATTATGGTGCTGAAGACAAATATTGAATATATGATGGTCTGCCAAAAGAACCAACAGGTCCGTCCTAGAAGAAGTGCAACCAGAGTGCTCCTTGGAAGCAAGGATGGCTTGATTGCACCTTATGTATTTTGAGCAGGTAGTCAGGAGGGACCAATCCCTAGGGAAGGATATCATGTTTGGGAGAGTGGCAGGTCAATGAAAAAAAGGAAGATGGATTGACACAATGTCTGCAAGAATGGGCTTCAACATAAATATGATTGTGTGCCTGGCACAGAATCAGGGAATGTTTTGTTCTGCAATACATAGGGTCACTATAAGTCAGACCTGATTCCATGGCATGTAACGACAATAATTTATTAAGTTCTTTCTATATTCTAGAAATTAATCCTCTGTCAGATGTATAGGATGCAAGGATTTTCTCCCATTCTGTGGGCTCTTCCTTTATTATTTGTTTCCATTGTTATACAGAAGTTTTTGAGTTTTATGTAATTCCATTTGCCAATTCTTGGTGAAGTTTCCTGGGAAAATTGGAGTCTTGTTAACAAAGTACTTGCTTATGCCTAAATATGTGGGAATGTGTTCCCTGTCTTTTCTTCCAGTACTTTTAAAGTTTCTGTTTTATCTTTTTATTTTTTTATTTTTTGGTGTTATTAGGGGTTCAACCCAGGGTCTCACTCATGGTTTTCAAGCTCTCTCACTGGGCTTCAACTCCAGACCATTTTTTACTTTATTTATTTATTTATTTATTTATTTATTTTTAAGTTTTGAGACAGGGTATCGCTAAATTGCACAGGCTACTTCTGGCCTAGAATTTGTGATTTTGCTGCTTCTGCCTCCTGAGTCACTGGAATTACAGGCATGAGCCACCATACCTGGTTAGGGTTTCTGGTTTTATGTTGAACTCTCTAATCCATTTTGAGCTGATGCTTGCACAAATTAAGAGGCAATGGTCTACTTTTATTCTTCTATACATGGATATCAAATTATCCAGCACCATTTGTTGAAAAGGCCATCACCACCTAAGTGAAGACTAATCTACTAAAGCCAGCCCAATAACACAGTCTAAGAAAAAGACTATAAAACCCCTAACAATAGTCCTACTTCAGCAACTCATTTTGGGGATGCCTTCCATGCTGTGGAGTCTTCTTTTCTCTGTCCTTTTAAATAAAACTCTCTCACTTCATTTGTATTGGGTGACCTGTGACTTTGTTCTTCAGACTTTCAAGACCAAGAAACTGCCACCAAAAAACTCTGGTTATGTGCGTATATTTACTCCTGCTTGCTTTCAGATTTCATTTGCTTGTTGTTGTTGTTGTTAGGTGCCATTGAATCAGTGTCCAACTCATAGTGACTCTATGTACATCATGCAAAACACTATTGATAGTGCTTCTCTGTTATTCATAGGGTTTTCAGTGGCTGATTGTTTTTAGGGAGTGGGTTTCTGGGTCCTTCTCCCAAGCCTACAGCACCTGGTGTTTCCAGCTAGTCTGTCATCCAAGTACTAACCAGGCCTGATCCTGCTTAGCTTCCAAAATCTGACAGGATTGGATGCCACAGTGATATGGCTGCAGTCTTTCATTTGCTTAGAATATCATTTTTAATCCTTTTACTGTCATGCTCTATGTCTTTGCCACCAAGATGAGTTTACTGCAGGCAGGCAGTTTGGGGTCTCATTTTTTCAAATATAATTTGCTAGTCAGGATTTTTTTAATTAGAGAATTAAGACAGTTTATATTAATGGTTATTATTTATTGCTATGTACTAGTCCTGTCATTTTGTTGTTTTTATTTGTAGCTGTTTCAAATAATCTCTTAGTTTTATCTCCCTTATTCATTTCAGAGATTTGGTGGTTTATTGAATTAGTCATTTGTGATTGTTTCTTTTTCCCCCCTTTATTAGTAAATATTGGTGGGGTACAGAGTAATAAATACAGCATTAGCTTTTTCCATTATACAACTACTATGCCACTTTTGGTTACACTTTTCTCAATTTAAGAAGTTTATGGAATCTTTTGATTAATATGTACTAAAACTCATATGCATATTTGGATTATATTCCCCTATTTTTCCCATGTACTCATGAAGTTGCATCATTTACATTGAGATTATCCTTTTCTCCTCATCATCCCTCCTTTTACAGTTTTCACTTACCTTTGCTAAACCCCTTCCTCCTTGTTTCTACTCTTTATATTTTCCCTTCTTCTCTAAGATTATTTGTGCATTTTTATATAGCTACACATGTATAAGTTTTTCTTTCTTTTAAGTAACATTCATCTCTCACATATGAATGAGAAGATATGATATTTCTCTTTTTGAGCCTATGTTCATTCGCTTAAGATGATATTCTCCAGTTCCATCCATTTTTCTGCAAATGACATTATATCATTTTTTATTGGTAATATTCCAATGTGTATATGTACCATAATTTTTTTGTCCATTCTTATATTGATAGACATCTTGGCTTTTTCCATATCCTTGCTATTGTGAAGATTGCTGCATTAAATATGGAGATGCAGGTGATATGATATGATGACTTGTCTCCCTTTGGGTATATTCCCAGGAGTGCTATAGCTGGGCCATAAGGCAGGTCCATTTTTAGTTTTCTTAGGTATCTCCATATTGACTTCCAAAGTGGTTGAACCAGTTTAAAGTCCCATAACTGTGTAAGAAGCTTCCTTTTTCTCCACATCCTCTCCAGCATTTGGTTTGGTTTTGTTGATTTTGATTTTGTTGTCTAGTCTTCTAGTATGGTTTATTGTATTTATTTATTTATTTATTTATTTGGTACTGAGGTTGAACCCAGGGCCTCACACTTGTATGCTTTGAAAGTGCTAGACCACTGAACTGCAGCCCCAGCCCATTTTTTTTTTTCACTTTTTTTGAGACAAGGTCTTGCTAAACTATGCAGACCGCCTCTGGTCTCAAACTTGTGATCCTCCTGCCTCTGTCTCACCAGTTGTTAGGATTACAGGCATGTGCCACCATGATTACAGGTGTGTGCCACCATGCCTGGCTATGTGGTTTATTCTTTACTCTGCTCTTGTGGTTGTGTTTATTTTGCTTACTCTTCTGGTTGTAGGCCTCCATTCAGCATTATCTATAATACTGACTTAATGGACATGAATTCCTTAGTTATATGTCTTCATTGGAAAGTACTTATTTCTCCTTTGAGTTTGAATGATAGCTTGCTGGATATAACAATCTAGATTGCCAGTAATTTTATTTTAGAATTTGAAGTACATAATTTCATGTCTTTCTATCCCTTAGAGAAATCTGAGAAATCTGATGTTACTCTGATTGATTTGTCTTTATACGTGACTTAGCACTTTCCTCTTGCTATGTTCAATATTCTTTCTTCATTTTGTATTTTTAGCAGCTTAACTATGTCATATAAACGTTCTTTTTTGACCATGTTTACATGGGATACTTAAAGCTTTCTGTGCTTGGATGTTCATATCTTTCCCAAGATTTGGAAAACCTTCTGTTATTATTTCATTGAATAGGTTTTCTGTGACTTTATTTGGTAGCGCCACTCCTTTGGACATCATATACATATATAACAATGCATATATAATAGATTATATTTTATATTATTTTATTCTATTATATTCTATTGTTACATAGGATATAAGTATTACATTGAGTATATCATATAGAATATATAATAATATAAAACATTATATCTTCTAAACATATTATATCTTATACTATTATACCAATGCAATATATTATTATATTATAATATTCTATATTATTATCCCATTATTCTGTGTTCTGTTCTGCTATTACATATATAATAGATGGTATTATAGATAACAATATATAAACACCTAATAGATTCTTTCACCATCATAATCAGTGACTATACACATGGAGTTTATCAGATGAGATATACATGAACCAAACTGACACATAGGCAGAATTATCAAAAGTCAGAACAAGATCAGATGCTGATTGTGGATCAGACCATCAAGTGCTCAGATGCAGTTTCAAACTGAAACTGAAGAAAATTGAACAAGTATAGAGGAGCCAAGATAGGACCTGGAGTATATCCCACCTGAGTCAATGACCATCTCAAGAACAGATTTGATGAGTTAGATACTAATGATTGAACCAAATGAGTTGTACCATGACATCAAAGATATCATTCATGAGGAAAGCAAAAGGTTGTTAGAAAGTCAGGAAAAAAAGAAAAGATCAAATTACATGTCAAAAGAGACTGTGAGACTTAGCCTTGAACAGCAAGCAGCTAAAGTAAAAGGAAGACATAATGAAGTTAAAGAACTAAGCAGAATTTTTCAAAGGGGAGCTGAAGAAAATAAAATCAAACATTTTAATGACATTTTCAAAGAGCTGGAGATTGAAAACCAAAAGAGAAGAACACACTGTTTTTCTAAAACTTAAGGAATTGAAGGAAAAATCCAAGCCTAAAGTGACAATAGTGAAGGATTCTACAGCAAAAATATTAAATAATGCAGGAAACATCAAAAGAAAATGGAAGGGATATACAGAGTCTTTATACCAAAAAGAATTGGTGGATGACCAACTATTTCAAGAGGTTGCATATGATCAGGAACCAATGGTACTGAAGGATGAATTGGAAGATGCCTTGAAGGAATTGGTGAAACACAAGTCTCCAGGAATTGATAGAATACAAGTTGAGATGTTTCCACAAACAGATGCAGCACTGGAAGTGCTTACTTGTTTATGCTAACAGATTTCTAAAATAGCTATATGGCCAACTGACTGGAAAAGATACATATTTTTGCCTATTCCCAAGAAAGGGGATCCAACCAAGTGTGGAAATTATGAAATGATATCATTAATATCTCACATAAGTAAAATTTTGCCAAAGATCATACAAAAGTGACTGCAGCAGTATATAGACAGGAAACTGCCAGAAAATAGACAGGATTCTGAAAAGGGCATGGAATCAGGGACATCATTGCTGATGTCAGATGGATATTAGCCAAAAGCAGAGAATACCAAAAAGATGTCAATCTATGTTTTATCGACTATGCAATGGCATTTGATTGTGTGGATCATAACAAATTATGGATAAAATTATGAAGAATGGGAATACCAGAGAACCTAAAGGTACTCATGAGGAATCTGTATATGGACCTGGAGACAGTTTTTTAAAACACAACAAGGAAACACTACCTTGTTTAAAGTCAAGAAAGATATGCATTAGGACTATATCCTTTCACTATACCTATTCAATCTCTATGCCAGGCAAATAATTCAAGAAGCTATACTTTATGAAGAATGACATGGCATTAGGATTGGAGAAAGACTCATTAACAACCTGTGTTATGCAGATGACACAACTGTGCTGGCTGAAACTGAAGAAGATTTGAAAGATTTTCTGATAAAAATATAAAAAAAACACAGCCTTCATTATGGCTTCATTCAATATCAAGATATCAATATCAAGATATCAATATCAAGAAAACAAAAATCCTTATAACTGGTTCAGTACACAGCTTCATGATAAATGGGGAAAAGATTGAGGTTGTCCAAGATTTTGCTTTACTTGGTTCTTCAGTCAATACTCATCGAAGCTGTAGTCAAGAAATCAAAAGGCATACTGCTTGGGAAAAGCTGTTGCAAAAGACTTCTTTAAAGTGTTGAAAAGTAAAGATGTCACAATGAATAGGAAGGTGCACCTCATGCATTTTGTGATATTTTCAGCTGCATCATATGCTTGTGAAAGCTGATTGTGGGATAAAGGAGACAGAAGAAGAAGTGATGTTTTTGAATTATGGTGATGGAGAGGAATACTGAATACAACATGGACTGCCAAAAGACCCAACAGAGCCATTCTAGAAGAAGTACAACCAGAGTGCTCCTTGGAAGCAAGGATGGCTAGAGTGCATCTTACATATTTTGGACATTTAATCACAAAAGACCAGTCGCTGGAGAAGGATATCATGTTTAGGAGTGTTTGTGTTAACAGAAAAAAAAGGAAGACTCTCAGCTAGATGGACTGACACAGTGGCTGCAACAATGGGCAATCTCAGGTCCAGGCCCCATGATAAACCATAAAAATTAGTCTTACTATTTATCAGTGGGCACCACCTCTGACCACTATGGCCCCCTCAGCCCATATTCTGTGCTGCTTAATCTTCTTGGGTTTAAAACAGACCCTCTTACTCTCCACAATTGTCTCTCTTTTCTTTCTCTTACTTGGTCACTGTTTCAGGGTGTCACCAGAGATTGTTCCATGTTTTCTGATCTCCAGAGTAGTTATTCCCTAATCATAGGGATTTATTAACATCTTCTCAAGGTGGTTGCTGGTTATAGCACTGTGACAAATGGTGAGCAATGTAATAGGTCTTTTCTTTAAAGCTAGCTGGTTATATGGGAGGAGTCATTTTCAGACCAAATCTCTGTACTGGATTTATAGCTTATAAAAGTCATGAATTTCTCCTGTGGCTAGGACTGAAGGTCTGGTGTTACCATGGGGCTGCTGGCTTCTTCAGATTTACTTTATGCTTGTGGCATTGGTTCCTTCTGCCCTCACTGGGTTAGAGTTGTACATTGCTTTGTACTTTTCTTGAATTTGCTTCTACATGTTGTTTCCTTTTCCCATCACTATCACCTCTTCTTGATTTCTAGTGCTGTTGCTCTATTTATTTATTTGAAATACAGTTTCTCCTTTGTTTCCCTGACTCTTCTCACAGAGTAAACTGAAAGGTACTTCTATTCTACCATCTTACCCTGGAACTACAGTAAACATTTTACTAAGTTGTAAAATATTAATTATTTTCCTCCTAAGAATTATTTTCTTCCTAAGAATTACCTCCTAAGAAGGCAAGGATGCCCAATTTTGCCTCTTTTTTATGTATTGTACCAGTAAGCTTAGACATAGAAATTAATCTCCAAAATAAAACCAAACAAAAACCAAGAATATAAAGATTGAAAAGAGTGAAATAAATTTCTATACTTGCAAGTGGTATGATTGTTTATGCAGAAGTTTCTAAAGCATCTAACAAAAAAGTATTCAAAGTAAGAGTAAATTTAATAAATTCTGAGAATATAAGCTTAATTTAAAAAATCATCTGCAGTTTATACAATTACAAATGAGATTAGAAATGAAATTTCAAAAATAATTCCAATTATAAAAGTGGCAAAAATACAAAAATATTTATAAATAAATTTAACAGGCAAAACCTCTACACTGAAAACATTGCTCAGAGAAATTAATACCTAAACAAATGGAAATTTAAAAATATAAAACAAATTTGTGGTTTAAAATACCCAATTTTATTTAGATGTTAGTTATTTCTAAATTGTTCTATAAGATATTCACAGTTATAATTCCATCAAGTTTTTGTTTTGTTTTGTCATATAATTTGTTATATAATGTTTTGTTATATAATTTGAAAAAATTGTGAAATTTGTATAGAAAAAGCAAACGATCTAGAATCCTGAGAAAGATGCTTAGAATCTACACAGGAGTTGCCTTGAGGGATCAGTATTAGCTAGAGTAATCATTACATCATGGTACTGGCATAAGAAATGATATATAGTCAATGGAAAAAGGAGGGCCCAGAAGCAGCTCCACTTACAAAACCATTGGGTTTTCAAAAAAAGAGCTGAGGAAAGAAAAAAAAAAAAAAAGAAATTTCAATAAGTGTCTCTATAATATCCATAAGGAATAAATAAATCACAATTCTTACCCGAGGCCATGTCATCCTAGTGTTAGGAAAATGATATCTTTGTGAGTAAGTAAAGCAGTTAATTCAATAAAGACAAGTTTCCCTTTCCCTGTAAGTGGCTATAAAGAGGACATGAGAAATAAATCTTGATTCCAAATGTTACAGCTTTGGCATATGGTATGGTTTAGATCTAAGTGTCCACCAAAGGCCATGTGTTTGCACATTTGATCTCCAGATAATGGTACTGCTGGCAGAGTTTATGGAACTTTGGGAGGTAAGATTCTAGCTTTGTGGAAGCAACTCCCTGGCAGCAGGCCTTTGGAACTTTTTACCTAGACCCATGGCTCCAGTCACTCTCTGCTATCTAATCACCAAAGGCATCTGCCATGGACCCCACTGCATGTCACTGTCATGTCTGTTCTGTCTCCATTATGGACTGATCCTCTAACTGTGAGCCCCCAATAAACATTTCCTTCCATAAGTTTGCTTTGTTCAATTTCCCTGTCACAGTAATTTACCAGGCGACTCATATAGCATAGATAGACCAAAGAGAAGCAGAACCTACTCTGGTTGTCAAAAGAAGATGTGATTCTGTAACAGATTGAGTTATGGTCAAGAATGTCTACTAAGTTACTGACTATAGTCTTAGACCAATCTTTTCATCTTTACCAGAACATTAAGAACATGGATCTTGTTCATCATATTCATCCCTTTTATGGAGCACATTTTTTGTTATAAAGTCTAGGAATTTGTTGGTCAGGCCTAGATTAAGATGCCTATGCACTATCCAGGGTGAGTTGGCATCTCTTGAGAGGGTATGAGAGTTTACAAGGTAAATTAAGCATCTGAGGTTACTTTTTCACACTAAAGGCTCTATTTATGTGGTATCAGAGATATGGGGGGATACTGACAAAAACAAAGCAAGGTCTATTGTAGGATGGTCCAGAAAAATGGCCTAGCCTGCAGCTAGCTTTTTCAATGGGCTAACTTTTGGCCTTCTTTCTCTTAGCTGCTCCCCTGATTTTTTACTGTGTTTTTACTATTTGGGAAATAAAATTCCACTGAAGCAAAGATCTCAGGGCCCAAGTTGTTCCTCCTAAGATCTGCCACTTGAAATATTATCGCACAAGGAAGAAAGTGACCAAAGGAGAATGTCAGAAAACATTAAAAATTTTTGTACTTCCCCTTCACTCTGAGGAGTTTATTCATAGGTATAGGTATCTTAACCTAGACCCAAGGAGAAAGAGGCTCTTCCCATTCCTTTCTCTTGTCATCCCAGACACACTTGCATCTCTGAAAAGATGCAAGGGGAACACTGTGGGGTTTATACGGATCCTCACTCTTCTAGTTGATGTCATGTCTAGAAAGAAATCATTAGGTTTAGTTTGGGTAACCAGATCCTGGGAGTCAGAAAGTTGGGTGAATTTGTTTAAACACCTGATGGAAGATGGGATTAGTCCACTGCCTAGTGTTGTGTTGACCTACAGGAAATAATCAAATATTTTTGTAAGTTGAGACACAATCAGGATTTCCTAACAGGAGTTTGATCACCAGAATGGGAAAAGAGCATGATGAGAAAGGCAATCTCCCAAAGTTATCATGAGAAAATACCTCTTTTTCAAAACTAATGACTGCATTCTTGGAAAAACCCAGTACAGGCAACATTTTTACTTTATTCTTATAACACTCAACCACTTAAATATGCTTGTCTTTTAATAAATCCAATGATTCATTTACTGATGATATTAAATGCCAAAAGCACAGGACCCAGCTTTAAATAAATAAATAAATATGATCATGAAATAGAGCAGTTGCTATGGGCATGGCTGGCTTTCAGCTCTATACTTTGATTCCAATTCTGCACTGCAGCACTCATAATTATAGCACTGTTAATTATGCCTACCTTGCCATTTGGCCTACAGTGTATTCAAAGGAAAGGGTAATCACAGTGTGTGAGAAAAGTGATCCAAGATATCAATTATGACTTAAGAACATTAGCTATGCAAGGCTTACATAAAATGTACCACAACCTAGTTTGGAAGAGGGTGCTCTATGAAAAATCATATGATAGCACTAATTATCACAGTTCACAAAGGAATTTTAATGCCATGTCACCAAAAAATGATTCTGGGAATTCTCTCTAACATTCCATGTTAGGCCTCTTGGGTAGACAATCACTACAGTTTAAAGTAACTGTGACAAAAACGCTGTGTGGGTTTTAGAATTATAATCTATAATTGTCTGCCAGTTCTTGCTAACAGGGTTTTTACTTCAGAATGTCTGTTGCCTAGAGTAACATTTAGGGGGAATTGAAATTCTAATTGATTTTCGCTTACAACTCAATCCTGATTTGATTACAATGGGCTCTGTAGAACTGCTTAATTTACTAGTTGTCAGAGAATTTTATTTAATCAGAAATTGTTTGAAACAAGTGGTCTAAAAGCATGAGTTTTTTTTGTGTGTGTGTGTATGTGTGTGTGTTTGTGTTTTCATTACAACTGTACTATTCCAAATAAAATCTGACCTGTCTTTTATTATTTTAATTTGCCATTTTAGTTGCTAATAATATTGGCCAGTATATATCGTAACAAACTTTAGTACATGATATAGTGAAATAAACAGAATCTAAAAAATGGTCATTATAAGTATCTGTGAAATTCTGGTGTCAAATATATTCTTTACTTTTTTTGAGACAGGGTCTTGCTGTGTAGCCCAGGCTGGCCTCAAACTTAAGACCTTACTTCCATCTCCTGAGTGCTGCAATTACAGACATTGCCACTATGCCTGACTTCAAAATATTTTTAAGCTTATGTTTTGTTAAATTGTGTGTTGATATTTTTACATAATTTATTAAAATATCAACACAGTCCTATCACTGACAATAATACTGAACTAAACTAACAATGGGTGATATCAGGCTTTATGTAATATAGACTGAGACTGGATCTCAGCTTCATTCTAGAGAGGATAGGGAGGGAGGGAGGGAAAGAGATGGAGAGAGAGGGAGACAGAGAGAGAGAGAGAGAGAGAGAGAGAGAGAGGAAGAGAGAGAGAGAGGCAGTCCACTGCAATGCCTAAATCCATAAAGAATAGCCAGAATGTCCAGGACTGTGTTCAAAGGAAAGCAGTTTCAGAATAAACTCAGGCAAAGACCATGGACAATTTCAGTCTAAACAGTGAAAATAGCATCTAGCTCTTAACTTGAGATTCACATTTATTTGCTTGAAGATCATTTAAAATCATATAGATTCCTTAGACTGCACCACGGAAAAAATAAATTAGAATCATGGCATGGAGCTTTGGCTTTTATAAAATTACTCTTTATTTTGAGGTAATGGTAGGTTAATAAGCAACTATCAGATATAATTCAGGGAATTCATATATCCTTCCTCAATTTCTACCAGTGGTAATATCTTTTATGACTATGGTTGTTGTTGTTGTTAGGTGCCTTCCAGTCGGTATCCAACTCATAGCGGCCCTCTGTACAACAAGGGAAACACTATTGTCAGTGCTTCTCTGCTGTTCATAGGGTTTTCAATGGCAGATTGATTTATGGGAGGGAGTTGCCAGGTCCTTCTCCCAAGCCTACAGCTTCTGGTGTTCTCAGGCAGTCTCCCATCCAGGTACTAACCAGGCCCGACCCTGCTTAGCTTCCAAGATCTGATGGGATCGGATGCCACAGGGCTACAGCTGCAGGCTATGACTATGGTAATATGCCTTAACCAGGAATTGACATTGATATAATCTGTGTATCATATTTATAACTCATAAATTTTATATGCCTTCATTTCTATGTATTGTGTGTACTTCTGTGCAAATTTTCAAATATTTAGATTTCTGTGACATCTACCACAGTCCAAATACAGAACAATTCTATCATAGATTCTTCACGTTACACTTTTATTATCACAGCCATCTCCTTTCCTCTGCCAGCAATCCGTGGAAACTACTGATTTGTTCCCCACATCTCTATGTCATTTGTCAGTGTCTTTAGGTGCTAGTGGAGTTGTGTCCAATGCATAGCAACTCTTATAGGGTTTTCAATGGCTGATTGCTTTTGGGATTCCTTTGGGAGTGGATTGCCACATCCTTCTTCCATTTTTGTGGTGCTGGGGATAGAATCTAGGTCCTCAGAGAGTTCAGAGCAGCACTCTACCAACTGAGCTAACCCCCATAGAATCATAAAGTATATAATCTTTTGAATTTGGATTTTTTTTTTTTTTGCTCAGGATAATTTTCTGGAGATTTATACAGATTGTTGTTGTTGTTTTTGTTATTGTTGTTGTTAGGTGCCATCAAGTTGGGACTGACTCAGTGATCCTCATAGGGTTTTCAATGGCTGATTGTTTTAGGATTGCATCTGGAGTGGATTGCCACATTCTTCTCTAATTTTGCTGGGCTCGGGATTGAACCTGGGTCCTCAGAGAGTGCAGCATGGTACTCTACCAACAGAGCAAACTCCCGCCCCATATAGGTTGTAGTGTTTATCAATAATTTATTCTCTTTTATTACTCAGCAGTCAACTTGTTGTGCTGTGGAGCTTGCATGTTACTGTGATAGGGAAAGTTATGCCACTGATATCTCAGATACCAGAATGTCCACCGATGGTGGACAGGATTCAGCTGAGCATCCAGAGTAAGACAGACTAGTGAGAAGGATCTGGCAGCCAACTCCAGAAACAATAAGCCATTGAAAATCCTATGAATAGCAGAGAAGCACTGTCAAATACTGTGCCAGAAAATGAGACCCATAGGCTGGAAGGCATTCAAGAAAAGAATGGAGAAGAGCTGCTTCCTCAAAGTAGAGTTGGCCTTAATGATGGGAATGGAGTAAATCCCTTGGGTCCTCCTTTTGCTGATGTGGCATGATTCAAAATGAGAAGAAACATAGTGGCTGCAACATTGGGCTCAAATATAAAAAGATTGTGTGCATGGCACAGTGTTGAGTAATGTTTCCTTCTGGTGTACATAGGGACACTATGAGTTGGATTTGACTCGATAGCATTGAACAACAACAACAACAAATAGGATCCATGGGATCAGTAGCATTTCTCCAAGATATGATACATTCTCTAATCTAATTGTACCTTTTAAACAGTTTTAGAGGACTAAAAAATCAGATGCAGATTAGAATATATGTAGATTCCAATCCACATGTGATTCTAATCCACATCTGATTTTGCATCTCTCTAAAAATGTTGAAAATGTGCAGATTAGATTTGAGAATATATGGTATATTAGTTACCTCATTCACAAAAACATAAACCTGAGGTTGGGATTGAAGAGCAAGTTTTACTCCTGTAAAGGATTGGAATTGGTAAGTGGTAGATATTGTTAGGGAAACAGTCAATCCAATTTATGCTCCACATGGCCCAAACCTTAACTGAAACACACATATATGCAGAAGAAAGACACATATTGTCTTTCAGGTGTTCTTTTATACTCAGTAATATTTCATGGGCCTTTAAGAATTTTAGTGGCATAAATTTACTTCATTATGTTAATATGTAGAAAATGTTAGTTATTATATCTAACCAAAATATCATTGTCCTTTCTGCTATTTCTGGATATTCATATTTATATATTTTAAACAAATTCATTGTGTAATCATTAATGTTTAGGTGAAATGAACTCAAATGTCTCATGTAAGGTTTCAATGGCTAACAGAGATCTTAAGAGTCATTCTTAAAAGATTATTGCAGTTCACAGTATCACATTCTCTTAAAAAAATACAGAATAGGAAGTATAATTTTCTGGAAGAAAAAATGGGTGTTTTCCTTTCATGAAAGTTACAACACACAGTGATATCTAAATAATGATGTCTTGCTATCTATAGTTCTGTCAGGGCTGGGGTTAGCTCAGTCGGTAGAGTGTTACTCTGCACTCTCTGAGGTCCTGGGTCTGATCTCCAACATCACAAAAATGAGAGAAGAATATGGCAATCCATTCCTGAAGCAATCCCAAAGCAATCAGTCATTGAAAGCCCTTTGAATAGCAAAGAAGCCATGGCATAGTACTGGGCATGGCATAGTGTTGGGGAATGTTTTGTTTTGTAGAGTTACTATGAGTTGGACCCAACTTAACAGCACGTAACGACAGAAACATTTCTGCCAATCCAGAAGCATTTCATCAGTACGGTCTAGTTTTACCATAAGCAATTTAATCTGCTAGTATTAACCCAGGTCTACCTTCTTGCAGAAGTAAATAGATTTCTTTAAGCTTATACTTGTAACTGTGTATTGTGGTAAATGCTGCCAAATTGTATGCCAAAAAGTTTATATCAATTTTCCTTCAAGCAAGGATAAGTAATAATATAATTTTCCTCATAACTTTTCCAACAGTATAAATTATAAATATTTATAATTATTTTAATTTTTCTATTATAATGTTTCATTATTTTTATTTGAATTATTCTGCTCATGGGAAATTATTTATGTTAATTTAATTTTTTTTCCTGTACTGGGGTTGAACCCAGGTCCTCATGCAACTTCTCAAGCACTGCACCACTAAGCTCAACCCCTAGCCCATTTTTCACTTTTTAATTTTGAGACAGAGTCTCGCTAAGTTAGGCAGGCTGCCTCTAGTCTTGAACTGATCCTTCTACCTCAGTCTCCCAAATTGCTGGGATTATAAATGCACGCCACCACTCTGGCTCACTAATTTTAATATTTTTAAGGACTTACTTCCTCATTTGACATTTTTCTATTGACTTATCTTTTTATTGATTTTGAGCAGTTTTTGTATATTGTTGTTGTTGTTAGGTGCCGTCGAGTCGGTATCCAACTCATAGCGACCCTCTGTACAACAGGGGAAACACTATTGTCAGTGCTTCTCTGCTGTTCATAGGGTTTTCAATGGCAGATTAATTTTTGGGAGGGGGTTGCCAGGTCCTTCTCCCAAGCCTACAGCTTCTGGTGTTCCCAGGCGGTCTCCCATCCAGGTACTAACCAGGCCCGACCCTGCTTAGCTTCTGAGATCTGACGGGATCGGATGCCACAGGGCTACAGCTGCAGGCATCTTTTATGTAGAGATACTTATTGTTTCATTGATTTCTTTAAGGAGACTCAGCATCTATTATGTAGCTTGAAGCTGACTAGGCTATTGTCCTACTTCTCTTCCTGGCACCAAACTCTCCCTGGGAATTCCCTAAGGCAGGTCCTACGCTTAATTTAGAGTCTCTAGCTTGTACCTGAAAATTGTATTGCAGCACAGCAGTTACATAGCAGTTTAATTAATTACCTTGCCAATTGCCCTAGGGACTATTCTGGCTCCCAGGCTAGACTTTCTCTGATCCTGGAAGATTTTTGTTGTTCTCTTTGGAAAACTTGCTTTTTTCAATAGTTCCTGTTGAGTTGTCAGTTGCTCACCTCTGTGGGGTTTATTTTCCCAATTAAATCCCATCTGTTTCATATATTTAAGAAATTCTTCAATAATCTTTGCCCTCTGAAGTCATTTTTCCTGTTTTTTCTAGGATTGATTCTTCTGTAATTGTAAAGAATTTTAGGGAAGCAAGTAAATCAAAGCTTATGTAGTCAGTTGGCTTGACCTAGATATGGATGATGGGTTTTTAAAAAATCTTATTGCATTCTAAAGCTTAAAATGAAGGATTAATTCCTAGTTTGACTAGCACTCAGAAGATATATTTAATACATAACATCTAGATTAGAGAAGCAAGGATAAATTCTTGTCACTCATTCAAAATGTCCTTTTACATTTTCAAATAGGCAGTTAATTGGATCAAAATGTTTAATTCAGTTAATATTAGTTTTGAGGGAAAAGTTTCAATCCTTAACACGATTACTTAATCAAGGTAAGATCAGCCTAAAATTTTAACAATAATGTTTAAAAGGAATTCCAGTTAGCGACATCGTTAAATAAAAAGATTATTAAACTTCCATGCAGATTAAGAATGAGGTTTAAAATAATAATTTGAGTCCCATCTTAAGATGAATCTCAATTTCAAACTATTGATTTATGTCTTGTGACTGTAGTGATGCTAGCTAATACCGTAGTGGTACAGATAACTGGCACGAAGCCATGGAATCTCATTTTATAGAAGGTATAAGAGGATCACAGTGCTCTGAATAACTTTATTGGGAGTCAATAACATAGCAGCAATGAGATACTCATGAGTCATTTAGGGAGCAGTGGATATTGCCTTATGCATAGTAACAGCAAATGCTCTGACAGTGACAGTTGAGCCAGAATAAGAGAAAATGCCAGAAGCATCTCAGTTCAGAAGACTTCATCATGAACACAAGATGCCTTAAAACTCCCATAAAGGGTTTGGCAAGATCCCAAATTAAAAATTCTGTGTTAGCAACAGTATAAAATGCTCATTTGACTTCCTTTTGGCTTGATCAATAGTATATATATGCATCTGGAATATAATTCTATGAAAGCCAAAAACACACCATATTCTCATCAGAGGACTGAAATGTGGACATAAAGACAGGAAAGAACAGACAAAACCCAGGAACACAATATTTAGAGAAAGTCTTGTTAAATATAAAATTAAAATTATACATCACAAGTTTTATATTAATCATGTACATATACAAACTTATAGAAATCCTTGTGTCATGAAAGTATAACAATTCATTAAAATATCATGCTGACTTTTAACATAATTTTTGGATGTAATATTTTGGATCATAGCCTAGATTTCATGGAATAAGATATTCCTGCATCATACTCTGTGCTCTTTCATTGTCTTGGGAAGGATGCTCACAGAGACCTGCATCAATACTGAATTGAATTAATCGAATCTAATAAATATGTAGCATGTTCCTAGGAGGAATAAGCTATTGTGCTTGGTTTTCATTTGAAGAAACAACAAACTTCAAGTCACAAACCATATGTTGAAAGATAGGCTAAATGGAGAGAAAAATATATACAAGACTAATCATAAAATGAAATAAATGCAGTGAGTGCAAGTAATTGAAACTTACTGTAAGAATTTGGAAAGGCTGCCAGTGAGCTGGCATTTTGGTTAGTCCCTCAATGAGGAGTATGATTTAAGCAAGTAAATATTCAGAGACAACAGATAAGGGCAAATCAAAGAGGACAGAGACATTCACATGAGAAAGCATGCCAGACAAGATTGGCGAATAAATGCTAGCTGAGTGTATTTGGGAATAGGTTGTGGGCTAGTTTATGGAAATAATATTGAACCTTCTCTGTGTTTTCAATCTGGTTTTGACTGAACTTTAAGGAATTAAGATAAAATATTTTAAAAAGAAAGAAGAGGCATGAATAATTATTTGTCATTTAGATATCAAACATTTTGTTATAAATGGGGATAAAATGAAATATTTAAATTTGAAAATTATAAGTAATGATATATACTAAAATTTTTCTGTATCTAACCTGAATTAATATTCAAAGATGTTTGTGGGAAGGTATTAATAGAGATAACTTTGTTCTTTTCTTTTTACTTTAAGTATTTAAAGTTTTTTCTACAAGTGTATATAAATTGCTATTTATAAAAATATTTTTCCAATATGAAGCACAGTAAATATCCTCATGTATTCACTTTCCTTTCACTGAAATTATGTGTGTGTGAAATTTCTTTGTAGTTAGATGTTGTTGTTGTTAGGTGCTGTTGAGTCGGTATCCAACTCATAACGACCCTTTGTACAACAGGGGAACACTATTGTCAGTGCTTCTCTGCTGTTCCTAGGGTTTTCAATGGCAGATTGATTTTTGGGAGGGGGTTGCCAGGTCCTTCTCCCAAGCCTACAGCTTCTGGTGTTCCCAGGTGGTCTCCCATCCAGGTACTAACCAGGCCCGACCCTGCTTAGCTTCTGAGATCTGACGGGATAGGATGCCACAGGGCTACAGCTGCAGGCTTGTAGTTAGATAAATGAGTCAAAAGAGCTAAATATTTTTGACTCTTTATATGTTCTTTTTTCTAAGAACAGACTGCTGGTTTTTACCTAACTAGCAATTTTTCACCATTTTCCTGCCAACGTTTTCAACATTTGAGTTTTAAGAGTATATAAGTATGTTGTGTGCTTGTGTGTAAAATATTTACAAATATGTCAAGTATACAATAATATCTAATAATTTAAACCTTCTAACTGATAGAATCAAGAACCAATGTCACTTAGCAACAATTATAACAAATATGTCAAGTTCACTGAAGAATCTATAGACCAGTTTAGCTTCCTGTGGTGCTGCAGCTACTCAATAAATATATGCTGAATGAGATAATAAGTATACTAATAATGCTTATTTGTTATAGAACATTTAGAATATACAGATTATTTTTTAAAAATTACTTATTGTGTTACCTAGAGATGAACACTATTAATAATTCATTGACTGTTGTTACCAGGGAATGTGGGTCAAGGAGTCCAGCAGCAAACCTCTTTGTATTCAGTATATGAAAGAGTTTATACCTAACATAGATGTTATAGTAGACAACATAGGTAAGGTTTATTGTAAAAGATAGTAAATACTTGAGAAGTGAAAGTGGATGATAGAGAAGAGCTACTGCACAGACCTGAGGTAAAATGTGATTTTTATAGTGAAATTTGAGTCTTTGGAGGAAGGGAGAAATGCTCTCCACTTGGGGTTTTTGTTTAAAATGAGTTAATAGACTTCCTTAGTCTTCTGAAAAAGGATGAGCTCGTGGGAAGTTATCTCAAAAGTTAAGAATTTAGGTAGTTACTTACTTCAATTAGGGTGTAGAGTCCACTGAACAATGTCTTCTCCAATTGGTAGAGGAGATGTTCTCTTTACATTTTTTATCATCTATCATGGCTGAAGGAGTCATTCTCAATTCTCATCTTCCTCCATTTTTCCTGCTAATGGCTAAGCTCACCTACCTAACAACCATCATTTCTGTTATATTTAGAGCTGTACTTATAAAACTATCACTTATAGTTTGCTTTAAGCCTACATTCTAATAGATTAAATGGTGTTCTGTGACATGGCTTTTTATGGCTTAATAAATATTTCAAGGTAAAGAAATTTTAAGTGAATTGATTTTATTATGAGGAATGTTATTTTGATTTTTGATTTTTAAACTTGTTTTGTTTGTTTTGTTTAATGGAAACATAGCCTAAGAAGAGCAGATCATGGCTTTTGATTCTCTGATTAGGAACTTCAGCTAAGAACATGAAAATGTATGTATTTTCATTAATGCTGTTGTTTATCCATGCATCCATCTATAAATCCTGTTGAGATAGTATGATAGGTGCCAAAGATTTTATGAGGAATACTTCAATAGAAAGCAAAAATCAGAGACTGTACTGATGTAGGTGGAATGAGGAATGTTTCCTTTTCTCCTTGTTTTTCTATCAGGCACAGCCACAGCCAAGACATGAAGGGCAAATAAAGTTCAAATATTTGTCTTGAAATTTATTATTTGCAAAGGAAACCATTTATACTCACTGAGGGACTTGATGTGGAATATTTTTCCCTCTTTTTGTAAATCCTAGTTTGACAGCAAAAGTATAATGAAAAATCCACAGAATACTTTCAAAATTATATTCATCATACTCTCATTGCCTCTATGTGATGAAAAGAAAACTTGTAAAAACTTATACTCATTTGAGTACTTTACTAACAAAACAGAGTTCTGAAAGTAAATCTTCCGTAATACTTTAGAAAAAAAGAAGATTGCTTAAATTAGGAAAAAATATATTTAATATTGATGATATCATATTCTCAACAATTTGAAAAATTTGAAATTATAATTTAAACTGTTGTGTAACTTTCTTGGGGAGACATGAAAGGAACGTCTTTTACCCCAAATAGAGGGGTCACAGATAGACCAAAGAAAGATTCCTTCGAGTCCAGCTTTCAAATTAATGAATTTATTGGACTTGCAGAACAGGGGCCCATGGGCAGCAGCACTTCTGAGAAGTCCCAACTCCAGGTAATCTTTTCTTTCTTTCTTTTTTTTCCCCAGTACTGGGGGTTGAACCTGGGTCTTCCAACTTGCATGCTCTGCAAGTGCTGGACTACTGAGCTGCACCCTCAGCCTTTTTTTTTTTTTTTTTTTTTTTTTTAATTTTTGAGACAGAGTCTTGCTAAATTTCGTAGACTGTCTCTGGTCTCAAACTTGCGATCCTCCTGCCTCTGCCTCCAGAGTTGCTGTGATTACAGGTGTGCACCATAGTGCTGGGCTAATCTCTTATTTCTTATTTAACTTGGCATCAGATGCAATTGGATAGGAGTTAGTGATTGACATCTCAAGGAAGAGTTTCCTGAGGGTCTTTTGACTCTTCCCTCCCCCTCCAACAGGGAATGTTAATAGTCCACTATCATTACCATAGGTCCTAGCACCCTGGCATCCAACCTTGTCAGATCTCAGAGGCTAAGTGGGTTCAGGTGTGGTTAGTACTTGGATGGGAGACTGCCTGGAAATACCAGGTGCTATAGATTTGGGAGAAGGACCTGGCAACCCATTCCTGGAACAATCAACCATAGAAAACGCTATGAATAGCTGAGAAGTACTGACATAGTGCCAAGTATGGCACAGTGTCGGGGAGTGTTTCACTCTGCTATGTATAGGGTCTCTATGAGTTGGACCCAACTTGACAGCACCTAAAAAGGTCTCTTCTGTGTATGTAGGCCATGATCTACTACAGGTTATCACAGCTACTCTCCTGTACCATGGCAATGATTATGTCAGGCCCTGAGGATACAGCTGTACTACATGTTCTAAAAGGCTAACAGTGCCATTTGGAATTTAAGAAATCTCATAGGATAAATAGGCCTGCAGCCGTAGCACCTCCATACCGGATCCTGTCACATCTCAGAAGCTAAGCAGGGTCGGGCTTGTTTAGTACTAGGATGGGAGACCACCTGGGAACGCCAGCTGCTATAGGCTTGGGAGATGGACCCAGCAACCCACTCCTAAATATCAATCCACCATTGAAAACCCTATGAATAGTGAGAAGCACTGAAAATAGTGCTTTGCCTGTTGTATGTAGGGTCACTATGAGTCGGACACTGACTTCAGGGCAGCTAACAACAACTAACAACATAGAATAAATACTATTAAGTTCATCTCTTGAATTCAGTATTTAAATTTAGGGTCCAAGGTTTCTAATATAGTAGTGATTTAATCTGAATTCTTATTGTAATTATTATTATTTGCTCATTCAGTTAAAAGTGACTAAAAATACCACTTTTTAAAATCTGAAACCAGCTTCCATATATTACCTCTGTTCTTCTTCATATGAGATGTTGTGAGCCAGTAACTATAAAAAGTACTTAGAACTGGGTCTTCAGAAATCCATTTTTCTTTCACAAAAGCGTAGATGAGCCTACAATAAATGGTATAACAGTCTCCTGCATTACCTGACTTATTCCTTCCAAATTTCTTGTACATGCAGAAGGAAAGGTGAAGCGGAGGTGATTTACCCATACCACTTGCCGAGTAAGTGGCAGGGACTTGGAGTGGATCCCAGGCTATTCTGATTTTAATACATGGAATTATTCTTCTATTCATAGCACTTGTCTTTCAGTAAACCATGATTTTCATCAGAAATACTAACATTTGAGGTAGATTTTGGCTACTAGGTAATTTCGGCTATGAAGAGGGATGGTATTACAGACAGTGAAGAGAGGCACAGAGGTGTGGCTAAGTCATGTTGGGAGGTCATCTGTGCCTGTATCTCTGTCTTCCTCACTTTAGAAAAGCAGCCATCAAAGAGATTAGCAATGGCTTGAAAATTTTCAATTTTCTGCCAACATTTTATGGCCAGTACCTTCTAGTTTCCTCTCACCATTCTGACTTTGTCTTTTTCCGGTAGAATCTTTAAAGTTATCCTTGATTTATTCCCTTCTACTGTCTCTTCTCATATAATCAGTTACTGAGCCTTAGTTAACAGAACTTCAGTATGTCTTTTCATTCTGTCCTCTTCCCCATTGCTGTGGTCACTTATGATCTGAATGGTTAACATATCTCAAACTGACTCTCCAGCAGTCTCTTCCTAACTTCTCTAAGCTTATTTCCCACTGCTGACCATTACCTTTCCAAATCACAGTTCTGCTTATGTCAGTCTCTTCAAAAATCACTACCTAAAAGTGAAGTCCAACTGTAAAATGGTAGCTAACAACCTTCAGATATAATGCCATGCACAATATTTACTTCCTGTGTAGTGACTTGGGCTGGGATTTAGCTCAGTCAGTAAAGCCCAGCTCTGCAGTCTCCGAGGTCCTGAGTTTGATTCCCAGCACCGCAAAAATAGGAGAAGGATGTGGCAATCCATTCCTGAGGCAATCCTGAAACAGCCATTGAAAACCCTTTGAGAGTCACTGTGAGTTGGATACGATTTGAGGGTACCTAACAGCAGCAACAACAGTGTAGTGACTCATGCTCATTCTCCACATAGTGACCTACTCAATGGTTTTATTGTCCTTTAACTTTTCTACATAGCCTTTTCTCTGAGTTGCTGTTCATTCTTTCCCTTCCCTTGATACGTGTCCCCACTCATCATCTTGTATACCTGGAAAATGTTTACATATTCCTCAGTTTCAAGTACAAATATTTATGCACTTTCACTTGCTCATGTTAGCTCTCCAAGACAGTTAAAATAGTTTCCCAACTTGTGTTAGCATAGTGTTGAATATTTACTGGTCTTCTAGATCTTCTACCATCTACTTCACAGCATCTCATTTTGTTTTATTTTCACTTGACTGAGTTCTTGTGAGCACTGGCTAAATCTAAATAATTACTATTAGTTTTAAAATTTTAGTTTATATTAGGATGCCTGGCATATCAGAGATAATAAACAGCTGCTGTTTAATTAAATGAATGTTTTCTATTTTCTTTATAGAAAAACATATCTTTAGTTATAGGAAAAGAATCAGTAATAATTTCAATACTTGCCTTTAGTACAATAAAATAAGTCAAATAGATGTAATTTTGGATTCTCTTCAATGTGATGAAATTTGATTTTCCAAACTAAATTTCTTTGCAGAATTTTGAAGGCAAAGTTGTGAAGTTCCACAGTCTGACTATTCCTGTCTTGACTATCCTCTAACACTTCATTTCTGCCACATCTATATGACCACAGTTTGCTTTCAATTCTTTGCTTATTAAAGTCTTAATGTGCTTAGAATGCTTTTAGATTTGTGAATAAGGAATCTCACATGTTCTTGTTTATTCCGTATTTTCAGCAACACCAATTTACATAAACACTATTTATAGTTAATCTGAGTAGACCGCAGTGAGCTAGTGAATGAAACATGATAACTTAATCCAAGACAAAAAGTAAAGTTTTATTATCCCAACTGTTGCCACAACAGAATGGTGCTTTATATAAAGAGGACAACTATGATGATGATGATAATGATGGTGACAACTTAAACTTGACAGGAAGTAAATTCTCCGAACATGATAACTACCACCAGAAATGACAATAGCAGCAACACAAGAACATTAAAGTTAAAGAACCATATAAATAAACATTAAAAAATCATATTTTAGTATAAAATCCCAAGGCTCTCTGGTGAGATAGTAAGGATAAAACTTTAATATCAGCAAATGCTCCAAATTAGTATATTTTCTGTTTTTTTCCTCCAGAGAGGGTTTACCTGTATGACACTGTTTAGATGTGATACCCACCTGTCAGTATCGTAGGTGGGTAATACCTTATCCCAGAAAACTTTTCTAGTTTGTCAGATCAGACAGGTTCCCTTTACATTCAAGTTGTGAGTCTTGTCCTTGTTACTAATGTATGATGATGAATTTCTTCCATATAAAGATTGATTTAATTAAATTGTGTTGTATCCTTGAAATACATACGCATTTATGTTCAAAATTCCACAACCTATTTATCACTATCCAGTTAATTCCCAAACCTGGAATGTGACACTGGTAAATCTAATATTGAGTAATTTCTTCTTTTTCATGCTCAATAAAATGTCAGTGGTTATCCTGGCAATGGAAATTTGCTAATATGGCTGTTGTTACATTATGCTATTTTTACTTTTATTAGCATTTTTTGAAATCACAGGCCAAATTGGTCCATGAATCCTGGGCCACAGCATTTGAAATAGTTTATCCAAACATAAATACTGTATAGCTGCACTGGACACTTTCTTGCATCAAATGATGAATTCCAAAGTGTTTGTATAATTTCCTCATTGTGAGCAATTCACACATAACATGATTCTAGCAAAACATTAAGTTTGTTATGGATACATAGAATCTTCCTGGCAAAAGAGTTTCTTAACATGGAAATGATTTAGAGGTCTGTTGAGAATTGTGTGCTGGTCTGCATTTCATTTTTAATGCAAATTCAAAGACAAAATTATGCAAATAGCCTTTTGAGTAACTACTGTGCTGTTGTCTAGGAACTACATTTTTACATTCTGATTGGTAAGATGATATCTTGCCGAAAGCAAAAGTAATTTGTAATGTAAGATTCTGTTCCATCCCCTGTAGACACCCAAGATACCATGTTTGCATGCTGAGAAGTTTTAAGTGGTAAAATGTTGTGGTATACACATAGTGGTAGAGAGGTAGCATTTGTAACTACTATCAAAAAGAAAAAAATTCTGCAAATCTGGTAGGCCATGGAAATCCTGCTTAATCATCTCTAGGGTGATATTTGCCTGCAACCATACCACCATGGTGTTGGATCCAACAGATCTCGGAAGCAAAGCAGGGTTGAGTCTGGTTAGTACTTGGATGGGAGACTGCCTGGAAATACCAGGTGCTGTAGACTTGGGAGAGGGACCTGGCAACCTGTTCCTGGAACAATCAACCACAGAAAACCCTAAGAATAGCAGAGATGGTGACCTGATTGTTCCAATAACAATTATTATATAATCACTAAAGTTTTCACTGTTTTGATATACAAAATTTATCAATTACCAAGTTCAAAAGTGTATTTAGGGCTGGGATTTAGCTCAGTTGGTAGAGTGCCACTCTGTAGTCTCCAAGGTCCTGAGTTTGATTCCCAGCACTGCAAAAATGGGAGAAGGACCTGGCAATCCACTCCCAAGGCAATCCCGAAACAATCAGCTATTGAAAACCCTATGAGGGTCACTATGAGTCAGACATGACTTGACAGCACCTAACAACAACAACAACAACAACAAATGTATTTAGGACTATTTCCAGACTTTCTAGGCTGTTTCTATTTACCAACCCGAAACTGCAATGGTGTTTTAAAATTTCCTTTGGAAATACTTTTCTTTTCTCCCACATTTTATATATTTTATTTCATTTTAGTATTTATCTCATGGAATTTAAACTCAGGTTGTTATTGTTGTTGTTGTTGTTAGGTGCTGTTGAGTCAGGTCTGACTCATACCAACCCCATGTATGACAGAAAGAAACACTCCTCAATACTGTGCCATGTCTGGCCCTATGTCAGTGTTTCTCTGCTATTCATAGGGTTTTCAATGACTGATTGTTTTGGGATTGCTTTGGGATTGGGCTGCCAGATCCTTCTCCCATTTTTGCAGTGCTGGAAATCAAACTGAGGGCCTCAGGGCACACAGAGCAAATACTCTACCAACAGAGTGAAACCTCAGCCATATATATATATATATATATATATATATAGTTGTTGTTAGGTGCCATCGAGTCAATATCTGACTCATAGCGACCCTCATAGGGTTTTCAATGGGTGACTGTTTCCGGATTGCCTTGGGAGTGGATTGCCAGGTCCTTCTCCCATTTTTGCGGTGCTGAGAATTGAATTTGGGACCTCAGAGACTGCAGCGCAGCACTCTACCCACTGAGCTAAATCCCAGCCCATATATATATATATATATGTGATATATACACACACATATATATACATATACACATATACACACACACATATATATATAATATACATATATATATACATATATATGCACACATATATATTTATACATGCACATTTATCTTATATCATTGCTACAATTGTATAAATTTGGAGAATATTTCTTTGATAATTCATGTCTTATATCCAGAAATATAGTTGGTGCTAGATCTCTTATAAATTTTTAATATTTTCTTTATATAAATATTGCTCATTTCTTGGTAAATGTACTTGAGAGTATTTGTTCTTTTTAGTTGTAACTGTAAAGGGAATATTTTCTTCCTTTTCTTCTTTCTTTCTTCCTTTCTTGGCTGCCTGCTTTCCTTCCTTCCCTTCCTCCCTCCCTACCTCCTTTCCTTCCTTCCTTCCTACCTTCCTTCCTTTTTTCTTTTATTCCTTCCTTCCTTTCTTCCAGTCCGGGGAGGGGGGGTTGAATCCAGAGCCTTGTGCATGCTAGGCAAGTGCCCTACCACTGAGTTGCACACTCTAACCTCTTTTTTATTATTCTATTTTGAGACACAGTCTTGCCAAGTTGCCCAGGCTGTATCTGGCCTTGAACTTGCTATCCTTCTGCCTCAGCCTCCTGAGTTGCTGGGATTAAAGGCATGTATCACGATGCTTGGCAAAGGAATATTTTCTTTGATTTCATCTTCTAAGTAGTTATTGTAGGTATAGAAAAGGACAGAGATAATAAGGCTCAATAAAAATTAAAAGATTAGCCTTATACTTTTTACAAAGTGCATATAATAACACAAAGAGTTTGCAACTAAATACTAATAATTTCAAGTTAATAATATAAAAAATAGACTTTGGGGCCAAAAAAAATTAATACCTCAGTTTCATTGATACATGATTAACATCATAATTTCTACACTTAAAATATTAAGGCACATATATAATGCACTGCCGATTTTTCAGGAAGCCCAGGCTTGTTATACCATGATAGGTTTTCTTAAGCATTTTGTTTACCTGGTAATTTATGCTGGGGCAGATTGCAAAGGCCTGATGATAGAGCTCTGTGACCATCTGCCACTTTCTGAATGCTCACCCATAAGCTGTTCTGCAACTCTCACCCTGACCCTACCCTGTATTCCTTCATTTCCCCACACACTCTTCCCCCAGGCCCTCTTCAGTCTGCTAGTGCTCTGTAAAATAGTTTCCTTCTAAAAACTTTCTCCACTTTCTCATTTCTTTCTGTGCAGCTTCTGCCAGCATAAGGTAATCAGGCCTAGCTCTGTATAAGCTTAAGGGCCTATGGCTTGACAGCATGTGTGTGTTTGTTTCTCCAGTGGTTGCTTAGTAGAAGAAGATGCTTTGGTAGTAAAAGTTCTTAAAAAAGCTTTCAGTCCTCTACACTGCGTTGGCCTTCTTCATGTGTCCTTGTTTGGTATTTCATGAGCAAGACCAGCAGTGGTGCACTGATCATGTTCATACTGAGTTGTCCCATGGGTATTCTGCTATCTGTACTAATTCTTAGGGCTCAGCTACTTAAATTCACCTTCAGATAGCCATTTCCCTCAAGGTCAGTGTGTCACTAGGAGGGATTCTGTTATTAGCTATAGCTCCCCACTAAATTGGACTCCTCTGTGAAGGGCTAGACTCTGGGTATCGGGACTGGGGGCCAGGTGCAAACATTTTCTGCCTGATCAGTTATGGGCCTTCCCATTCCAATTGTTCTTCACGGTAATCTGTTTGATTTAATCACTACAGTTCATTAGAAATATGTTCGTGGTTTTGTATGTGAAAAACCAATGTCTCAAACTCCTCAAAGCAGGTCCTTCTACCAATCAAGTAACATTTTATCTCATTTTTCAATTCAGTAAATTTAAAAATGCAAAAAAGATCCTGGTCACCCTCAGTCCATCAACAGAATCTTCCATTTAAAACACATGTTCTTTAATAGTCTACCCTGCAAGAGTAGATAGTTTCTTCTCCTACACTTGGTGAATTAAATTGATATATTTTATTGGTTCTACCTAGAATAAAATAAAATCTCCCTTAAAGTGCTTATAACTTATAATGGTGACAATTTTTATAGCTTCAAAATTTTACATGTAGTTTTCATTAGTGATGTAGTATTACATACAAATGAAAATATTTTAGTAACAAATATTTTAGCATAAAAATCAAATTAAACAAGTGTTAGATTTTGCATTTTTTTATGTGCTATGAGAATACTATTAGATGGCTTAAAGCTGATTCACTTTTAACTTCAGGTCTATATTTCTTAGAAACTCTTTTAAGAGTTTGTTATATTCCCTCCAAGTAATGAATAAAAGTTATTTGAACTTCTTGGCCAGTGGATCTTGAACAGCCTTTTGGGCATCAGGGACCTGTTTCTAGAAGACAATTTTTCCACAGTCTGGAGGCAAAGCTCAGGCAAGTAATGCCAGTGATGGGGAGCAGCTGTAAGTACAGATGAAGTTCACTTGCTCAGCTGCTTATCTCCTGCAGTGTGGCCTGGTTCCTAACAGTAGCACTAGTCCATGGCCTTGGGGCTTGGGGACCCCTTTTCTTGACCATTCAGGGCTTTTAGACCTTCCTCTGTATTGGGTTATGTCCTTTATGACATCCTTAGATATAATTTCCTTTTACTTTTCTTCTTTCTTTTCTTTTCATCCACCTCTTCTCTTTTTTACTGATCAAAACTCTTCCCCTCTCCCGCCTCTTCTCTGTTCCTCCATCCTTTCTCCCATCTGCCCATCTCTCCTCTCCACCTTACTCATTTCCTTTTCTCCTTCTGTTGTATCTCCTTTTTATTTGCATGCTTTCTTTTTTTCCATTCTCCAGCTCTCCTCCTCCTTCCTTACTTTGACTCTTCTTCTTTGATTCTTTCTTACATATTTTCCATACCATCTGATATCTCTCCTTCATATTTTCTTTCTAAACATTAGAAATATTTTGAAAATCAGAAGTAACTCAGTATACCTAGAACTAAGAACTAAATTAGTTTTAGCATATTAAACTATGTAAAAGGAGCCTCAATAGTAAGAGTGTTTCAAACACATATTTATTATAAAAATTATCTGCATATTTTAATATATCAGCCAATATGTATTATTTATATGAATTCTTTTCTGGTTGGAAGGACTGTGTTCTTTTTTGAAGATGCTTCTTAAAACACCATGGAAATACAGAATATAAATCAAACAAAACAAAATAACAAGAGAGGTCTCTTAATAAAGTTTTTTTGTCATCTAGTGAGGATAGATTTGCATGAATGTGTCCAGATGACCATAGAAAATACTGTGTCCAGACTCTCAATGTATTTTATTTTGTATTTACATATTCAATACTTTGCTCCAGGAAACATGGCTTATATACATCACTGTCATCATAATTCTCTTATAAACTGTGCAAAAACATGCATGTTTTCTTTCTTATGCAGTTCCTATGGTCTTACCTCACTGCCTATACCTACTAAATGACTCCTTATTAAAAACTATTGATGTGCTCTCTGAGCCATCGAGTCTATAAAAGAGTTTGAATTTTATAGTTGCAGCAAAAAATTGTTCAATAAAAT